>CM017326.1:4962761-5011380 GCA_006937295.1 Carpinus fangiana | reverse complement strand
AAAAACAAAAAAAAAAACAAATGAGAGTGAGCAATGCTATAGTGCTTAAAAAAAGCCCAATTTTAAAAAAGCGGTTATAGCGGGCGGTTAATTGTTTTACTAACCGCTATCCGCTAACCGCCTAGCGGATGCGGTTAGTGAAATTTAATAACCGTTAAGGTGGTTACGGTTAGCGGTTTTTGCCAATAACCGCTAACCGTAACCGCCTTTACACCCCTACAAAAATGTCACAAATAGTACCTGTGGTTATCAAATAAACCCACTTAGTACTTCTGTCAGGATTCCGTTTGTTTTTTTAACAGAGTGCCACGTCAGATTAAAGAATATTAAAATTATCTAAAAAATAAATAAAAGAACCTATGTACTTCCTAAAAAAAAAAGAAAAAAAAAAAATAAAATCCATCGTCCTCTCCATTCTTCTCTCCCCCAACCACTTAGGTTTTTGCAGACCCAAATCTATTTTTGCAAATAAACCTTATCAAAACAAATTGTAAAAACAATGGGAAACAAACTTACCTCAGATGAAGGGTAATGGGGGAAAATATTTTCTCTGAGGAAGGGTGACGTGGTATTTGGGTCTGAGACGAGGGCTTTCGTAGAGCTTCGCTGAAGAGGATTTCCTTTCTGCTCCATAGTTTGGAGTCAATGATGTCTCGGACATACCCTTAGCCTTCAAATAAGAACTCATACTGGCATTTGAAAAAGAGGCTTTTGTCCGTCGAGATAATCCGATAATTGGACGAGCATTGCTGATGGAACCTTGTTTAGGAAGATCTTCCCTAGAAAAGCAATATTTTCTCTGAGGAAGGGTGACGTGGTATTTGGGTCTAAGACGAGGAAGATCTTCCCGCATTATCCAAGGTAATTGACCGTGTGCTTTTTATGGATTTCTTGCTCTAAAGTTCTCTTGAAATTTCATCACTCCCCTTGGCTTAATTTTTCTGCTGGACAAGTAATATTGGGAAGCGTCTTGTGTGTAAGGGAAGAAGAAGACTTCTGAGTTCAAAACGACAAGTCTGGGTTAAAAGAAATTTGATTAAATCTGAGCCCTCAATATTTTAACAGCATCTGTGTGTAGTGGGATTTTTAGGGAATTCTGATACTAGAAACACATGATTTTGCCCAAAAAATATATATATATATATATATACACACAGTGATTCTGTGATTGGGTCTGCAAAACCTAAGTGATTGGGGGAGAGAAGAATGGAGAGGACGATAGATTTTTTTTTAGGAAGTACACAGGTTCTTTTAATTTTTTTTTTTACATAATTTTAATATTATTTAATCTGACGTGGCATCCAAAAACTCAGATATCACGCCACGTGGCGCCTTGAAACCACAGGTACCACGCCATGTGTAAAGGTGACATGGCACTCCGTTAAAAAAACTAACGGAATTCTGATAGAAGTACCAAGTGAGTTTATTTGATAATCACAAGTACCATTTGTGATATTTTTGAAAATCGAGGTGCCTATTTGATTTTGCCTCAAAGCACAGGTACTGAAAAGACATTTAACCCTAAATATAAATAACCTAATTAACTAATAAGACCAAAATATAATTAAAATACCAAATTATTTATTTTTCCTTCTGCATCAGCATATTTGACTTAAAAAAAAAAAATTGTTACTTTAAAAAAAAATTACTTAAATTTTTTTTTTTAGGCCCCATTTCAATGTTTCGCCTAAGGTCTCAAAATGCATCGAGCCTGTCTTGCTTAGTTGATGTCCTAAAATGATATGAAAAATCCTAATTGTTATTTCTTAAAGTCATAAATTAATAGTAACATGTGTCATATTTTTATTGAGAATGACGTGACAAAATTAATATAAATTATATGTGGTAAGCACGTGGAAAAGTGGGGTTCAAAAAATGTTGAACGAGCCGACGAGCGGATTGGGTCAACTCTGAGCAGTGCGGTACAAGAAAAGTTTCCTTTTCTTTGATCGATATTTCTTTCCTTTTAAGTATCCAGAATGGCGTGCAGTACTTATTGGAAGCGAATTTGATGGAGAATGGGACATGTACCCACAAATTGGGTCTTCAAGCCTAACCGAAATCCGATCATCATATGGCACCATTACTTGCCACAAAACGTGCCTTTCTTCATGTGTCTTCAAGCTTATTCGACAGTTTAATGTCTCCAATATCTTTCTTCATGTCTGCGTCGATGAAGAAGTGTGTGTGTATGGAGCAACCTTGAGACTTTATTGACTCCAACAAGCTTGATTTTGTTTGCCGACTTCATAAATCTATCTGCGGCATCAACTATCAAGCAAGCATGCATCAGGACCGTGTGAAACCGCCCACAATTATGTGCAAACCCACCCACCACCTTGCGCTGCATCAGCTATACCTATATACCACAATTTTATTTTATTTTATAAATATTCTACAAGTTAATGTCACTGTCTCAACCATCTTTATCTTATTTATTTTTTATTGTTATTATTATTATTATTTTTTAATTATGCATTTTCTATGCAAACAAACTAACAAAGTGGGCACAGCACCCGAACAAAACCTGACTTTCCTACACAAACATTTAATTGAAGAGGAAAAATCTTTCACCCACATAAACACATAATAGGATGCTCATCTGTCCATAATGGACAGGAGGGTGTCCGGTTCTATAGTCACAAATATGTCACATTTATTTTAATAATAAAAAAATATAAATTAAAACTTAAAAAATAACTAATAATTAAAGTAATTAAAAAAGATGGGTGGCTCGGTAAGATGCTCTCCCATCCATTATGGATAAGAGGGTATCTAGTTCTAGCGTCACAAATATTTCAAGTATTCTCTAATAAAAAAATAAAAAAATATTAATTAAAACTTAAAAAATAAGTAAAAATTAAAATAATAAAAAAAGATGGGTGGCTAGTCACTCCCTATGGGGCGGCCGGCCACTACAGTTGGACCTAGGATGGCTTCGGCCACCCCAGACCAGACATACCCTCCTATCCATAATGGACCAAAGAGGATCTAGATCCATAAACGCTAAAGATTTGAAAAGAACATAAAATTCAGTAATAAAAGCTACCAGATAGTGTAGTCTAAGAACAAGAACCTGACTGATAAGCTTAGTTCACTTGTGTAAGAATTACAAAACTTTGTAAACCCATTTGATGGATTTGGTACATGCAAGAACCCAAAAATAATTAATTAATTCGAGGAAGAGAGAGGCATGAGAGTGATTATTTTATTATTTTTAAAGATAAATGTAAAATTGGTCAATGTGGTTGGCTTAAATTACAAATTACTTTTTATGATATAAAAAATAATTTATAGGTCCATGTAGTTAGCCTAAATTACAAATCACTCCCTATGCTATAACAATTTACTCCTTAAAATCAACATTTTTTTTTTTTTTTGGCAAAATTCACTTTACCCCCTGAAGTTTCAGGGGGTTTTCAATTTAAACCACAAAATTTTAAAATTAGCAATTAACCCCTTGAAGTTTCAAAAACTTACACAATAAATAAACATTCTGTTAACTTTTTCCAGCAACTTGGACGAAATCCCACGCAAGTGCGTCTCACGTGCATTTTTAACAAAAAAAATCTTTGAATTTTTGCCTCACCTACACCCACATCCACACATCGTCGTTTTCACTTCTCCTTTATGTTCACTTCCTCTCTTTGTAAGACGCGTGCAGTAAACCGCTCTCCGACAGCCTCTTTTGCAACCTCACTCGCGGCGTCCTTATATAACCCCTGAACTTCGTCGAGGCCATCGTGATGACGAAGCAGTGCTCCGCCGAGAAGCTCTTCAAGTTCCTCGACATGTATGAGACCTTACGCGATGTTGTTCCGGCCATGGAGGGCTTGTTCGAGCTCAAGAACGAGGCAACCACGGCTCGGTGCCGGCTCGGCGAGGCGACGATACTCATGTTCGCCGATCTGGAGAATTCGATAAAGGCCGATACGGGGAAAACTCTGGTACCGGGTGGTGCGATGCACCCTTTAATGCGGTACACGATGAACTACCTAAAGTACGCTTGTGAGTACACGGACACCTTGGAGCAAGTCTTCAGAGAGCACTACTACTCTAGGCTCGATGAAACGCAGAGTTTTGATGATGATGATCAGAAGAACAAAATAAGCGAACAACCCCCCCAGACAACACTGTTTTCGTTGCAGTTGATGAGAGTGATGGAATTGCTGGACTCCAATTTGGAAACCAAAGCGAAGCTGTACAAGGATGTGGGTTTGAGCAACATCTTCATGATGAACAATGGGCGGTACATCTTGCAAAATATCAAAGGGTCCACGGAGATCCACGACTTGATGGGCAACAAGTGGTCCCACAAGCGATCGTCGGATTTAAAGCAGTACCACAAGAACTACCAAAGGGAGACGTGGAGTAAGCTTGTGGGGTGCTTGAGCAACGAGGGGTTGAATGTGAACAGGAAGGTAGTGAGGTCGGTGTTGAAGGAGCGGTTCAAGAGCTTCAACCAGATGTTCAACGAGATCCACAAGACACAGAGCACGTGGGTGGTGAGCGACAAGCAGAATCAATCGGAGCTAAGGGTCTCCATATCGGCGGTGGTCATACCGGCATACCATCCTTCTTGGGGAGGTTCTCGCAATATTTTCACACTGGGAGACCAACGGAGAAGTATGTGAAGTACCAGCCCGAAGACATAGAGACTAGCGTTGATGAGCTATTTGATGGGAACCCCACACCCAGGAGGAGACCATAGTTAATTATAACGTATAACCACATGCATATATGCATGAATGAATTGACCCATTTTGAATTTTTAATTCATGTAATTTTGTTTGTTTTTGCATTTTCTTAATGATATGGTTTTATAGAATCTGCATATTCTTAATGATCGAATTGAACAGAGACCACCTCCTCATCCTCTGTTCACCCTTGTTTTACTCAACTAAAACAGAGACCACCTCCTCATCAATTTCTTCATGTTCTGGTCATGTGGTTCCCTTATGCTCCCCCTTGGTATCATCGAACGGGAGGTACCCTGCGAGAAACACGTAGAGGATGACCCCACAGCGGGGCCGGCCTCACTTCCCGTAAAATGTACCCTCCACTTCCCGTGTAAGCCGGTGTCCCGCACGCAGTGTGTACCAAGCCGTTTTTGAGCTGCTCTGGGAGCGCTGAGAGCTCGAAGTCTGAGACCTTGAGGTTACTGTCCTCGTCCAGGAGCAGGTTTTGGGGCTTGACGTCGTGGTGCGCTATGCCATTTTGGTGGCAGAAGCGCAGCGCCGAGACTAGCAGCTGGAAGTAGCGGTGCGCAGAGGGCTCGGGAAGCTTGCCGCGGCGGTAGATCTTCTCTGCCGACACATGCATGCAACAATTATCAAATCAGAAGAACAAGAGCAAAAGTTAAATGGAATAACAAAGAAGCAAAACCAGAAACCAAAAACTCGGAAGTGAACATGAAGGAGAAGTGAAAACGACGACGTGTGGGTCAGTGGGTGTGGGTGAGGCTAAAATTGGAAGAATTTTGGTTAAAAACGCACGTGAGACGCACGTGTGTCGGATTCCATCCAACTTGCCGGAAAAAGTTAACAGAAGGTTTATTTTGCAAGTTTTTGAAACTTCTGGGGGGTAAACTGTCAATTTTGAAATTTTGGGGTTTAAATTGAAAACCCCCTAAAACTTTAGGGGGGTAAAGTGAATTTTGCCCTTTTTTTTTTAGTAACTTAACAGAATTCATTACTTTGAAATATCATACTTATTAAAAATGCGACATTTGTTATTATTAATTTCCGACTTTAAAAAACTAGGAATGAGATAAATGAAATGGAGAGAAACCGGTTAGTTGAAATTTGAAGGACAAAATTGTAATTTTATTTTTAATGGACAATTTTGCCCCTTAAAATAACTAACCGATTCGTCTCCATTTCAAATGAAATGGAGAGGATCCGTTTGCCTTTAACTGCCAATATTCGTTCGAGATAAAACTAGGGGTGGACAGATTAACCTACTATCGATTACCGATCGTCTACCGAACTGATGAGTCTCCTTAAATAGAACGAAACATTACACTAAAAGCATAAATTACAATAGTAAATTACAGTGAAATCATAAATTACAACATTAGACGAATCATTACTATAGTGTCGGCAAGCACACGCAGACAGGAATAGTGGAAGGCATCATTTCGAAATAGTGATCGAATCATAACCGAAACAATGAAATGCTTGGACAAAGGTGTCGGCAGCATCTCAAAACAGGGATCGAAATAGTGAATGTTTTGACTGGTGTGTCGGCAGCATCTCAAAACAGTAAAATGCTTGGACTGGAGTGTCGGTAGCATCTTGGACGAATCAATTCCAAACATAGTGTCTTCGAATCATTTAGGCTGAAGAATTAAAAGTCTTCAAGGTCTGGAACATAATCTTGAGAATCAAATCCCGAATTACCAAATAATTGTCTCTGAGGATTAGGGATAGTATTTGAAGAGGCATCCAAATCATCATCATCATCACCATCACTACCACTGAGGGAATCCAGAAGAGCCATGGCTTTCATAAGACCTATTTTCTTCTTCTCTTTTGAAGATTGTTTTTTGGAAGAAGAAGAATCAGCAGGCGAAACATTGGATGGAGCAGCATCAGTTTGAAGCTGGCTAACATCATTGGGAGTTGGTAATTTTGGGGGAATTATTGAAGGTAAAGGTAGATTCTGGGCTTTAAGGGCTTGAATCATAAGCTTAACCTTCTGAATAATGGGATCAATATTGTATCTATCCCACCATTTGACATACCAGTGTCGTTCCATATTATCACCTACAATGACATATTGCCATTTAAGGATCCAAGGAAGTTTAAACTGTTTGACGAAATGGAGGATGAGAGGGAATTTCGAACCATATTTGTCTACTTTGAAACAGCTCTTAAACAAATTGAAAGATTCAATTAGTTGAAGAGGAAGAAGTTCAGGAAGTATTCCAAAACGGGACCACCATTTATTAAACCAAAGAGGAAGAATTCCTCCAGAATTCTCTCGATCAAAACTGATGAACCAAGAATGGTCCATATTAGCAGTTTGGAACAAAAAGAATTTGGACTAAGCATTAACATAATCATAATAAGAAAAAGGAACATTAAAACCCTTAAGAGTTCAACGGAAGGAAGGATGATCTCCTCAGTCTTTCTCAGAAATAGGAGTATTAATGTAAACACTATGGTAAATGATTTTTCTAGGCACAATGGACTTACAAAAAATAGGACTTATGTGAAGGGACTTGATTTGAAGAAGAATATTAGAATAAAAAGCTAAGTTCTTATTTGGATCCTCAGGAATCCAATGGAAACTAGAGGGAAAATAAGAAAGAGCAAGTTCCCCTACAGATTTGGAAGCAAAAGACCTATATATTCAGCTCAATTGAAAATAGATGTTGAGAAAATGGGAGAACCATATAAGCCGAAGTCTTCTTGAAATCAATACCAGGAGCTTTGGATTTTTTCGAAACATCAACAAAAGGATCATAAGGTGAAGCCAAAGTACTTGAATACGAAACAGGATAATTTGGGCTAAAAGGAGAAAACTTGTTAGCCAAATCAAGGGACGAAACAGGGGAGGTTGAAACAACAACATTAGACTCTGGTTTCAAAACTAGAGCCTTCGAATCATGTGTCGAAACATTTTTACCCTTATCTTTCTTGGGCACCATTGTGGCACTGCAAAAATTCACAGGTAAGGAAATTAGGGATGGAATTATTAGAGCCTTTGATATATTCAATGTCAAAATCAAAAGCACTTAAAATAGCTTGCCATCGGGCAAAAATTTGCTTGGATGCAATATTTTCAACATCTTTTTTCAAAATGTATTTTCGGATTTGCAATCAATACGAAGCAAAAACTTTTGATTAAGTAAATCAGATTGAAACTTGA
This sequence comes from Carpinus fangiana, assembly GCA_006937295.1. Classification (NCBI taxonomy): domain Eukaryota; kingdom Viridiplantae; phylum Streptophyta; class Magnoliopsida; order Fagales; family Betulaceae; genus Carpinus; species Carpinus fangiana. Next base: position 5,003,505 of record CM017326.1, on the reverse strand, counting down.
TAATGCATAAAACAACAGAAAGAATTTCTTTCTTAATAGTACTATAATTAGATTGCGCAGAATTCCAGGATCCAGAATGGAAGCGAACAATTTGTTCGGAAGATCTTAGCGAAAAACATTGTTTCAGAATACCTCCGAAACCAATTTTAAAAGCATTCGTTTCCACAATTTTGAAAGCATTGTCAGAAGGAATGCCTAGACAAGGAAGTGTCTTGACATGGACCTTATTCTGTTTGACAATGGAAGTATGAACATCAGTCCAAGGAGGAGGATTATTCTGCAGCATATCAAACAAAGGTTTGCAATACTTTCGTAAATCCTTGTAGAAATCAGCAATGTAATTGAGAGAATGAAGAAATCTTTGAAGTTGAGTTTTTTTTCTGTAATGACATCAGGAAACTTATCAGCAAATTGGATGGCTCTATCAATTGGACAAATTTTTCCTTCCGAAATATCAAAACCAAGGAATCTGATCTTGGTTTGGAAAAGCTTTATCTTTTTGGCTGAAACAACAAGGCCACTATGCTTGATAGTGTCCAGGAAAGCATTAGATGTTTTCAATGTTCTTCAATAGATTTGGAGAAGATCAGAACATCGTCAATGTAAACAATAGTGAAATGAATGAAGGGGTTGAAGATGTCATTCATGATATTTTGAAACTCACTAGGGGCATTCTTCAGACCAAAAGGCATAACATTTCACTCATAATGACCAAAAGGGGTAGTAAAGGTAGTCTTCTACCTATCTCGGTCATCAATCTGAATCTGCCAAAATTCAGACTTCATATCAAACTTGGAGAAAACTAAAGTATCACTCAGGCGGCTAACTAGGTCCTTCCTATTATGGATAGGATACCTAATCCACACTAGCACATCATTGAGAGGCTTGTAATTAATCACTAATTTGGGAACTCCTCTTTCTATCTCGGCATTTTTCCTAACATAGAAAGCAGCACATGACTAAGGGAACTTACTCTTATGAATTATACCCTTAGCAAGCAAATCAACAATCTCTTTCTGACAAAAGTCTAAGAGTTCAGCATTCATTTGAATGGGTCGACCTTTAGTGGGAATTCTTTTTTCAAAAAAATCTTTGACATAGGGTAAAGAAACTATGTGTTTCTTTCTATGCCAAAAAGCATTAGGCAAGTCAGAACATATAGTATCAACAATCTTATTCTGGAAAGCAGAAATCTTTGATTGAATTAATTTATCAGCAAGTTGTTCATAAATCTTTTTGTATTTAACTTCTTGCTGAAGAAAATTCAAATGTTTAGTCTTAGCTGAAATTAAATTTAAAGACAGCTTGCACACATCAATTTTGAATCTTGAAGCAAAATGAAACTTAATAGGGGCACCCATTTTAACAGTAAACACACCGTCTAATTCAGTTGTAAATGGGTAAAGCATAACAATTAAAGGTATTGCAAGAATAACTTTATCAGTCATATCCTTACAAGCACAGAAGGAATATGAAAACAAACATTATTCTGGCAAACATGAACATTATTCAACTCATAATTAATTTGCAACTTGTCTCCACTGGCAGAGCTAAGCTTTCAGTGAATTTTTTGAAATATTTATTGGGAATTAAACCTTTCTGAATGCAATTCAAGTCAGCACCAGTATCAATCAAAGCAATAACATCAAGAGCATAATCTTGGGCAACAACAATATGAACTTTAGCATACCACCTAGGTGGACAAACTTTATTAATCAGACTGATAATCTTAACATCACCAGATGAAATATTGTTGGATTGTGCTTCATTATAATGCTCAGATTTTGTACTTTCATTATCAGAATTGGTTTTTGGAAAACAACCATTGAGTTTTGAAATCAAAATTTCTTGTTCCAGATTTTTGTTATTAATTTTTAAATCATTTATCTCATTTTTTAAATCAATAATATCCTTCTTGATATTACTGATCTCATGCTGCAAATTTGAGATAGTTACGACTTTGGATTTTTGTTTGGAAAATCTTTCCAAAGTTTCATCAAGAAATATCTTTGATTTAGAAGGTTTATTAACAATATCTTTAACCATGATTTTCTTGAGTTTTTTAAGGTATTCTTCCTTTAACTCAGGATTTTCAATTTTCGAAATTAAGGTTAATAACAAATCTTCTTGTTCTTCAGATTTAGTTAAAACAAAAAATTTTTCTTGTTGCAGCAAGAATCGAGACATTCAATTTTTACATCTTCAGAAAATTCACTTGCTGAATGATAATCAGAATCATTAGAAGTTAAGAAATCTTCGTCAAAAGAAAAATCAGAAAAAGCATTGTTTTGTAAAATTCTGAAAATATTTTCTTTTTCATCATCCGAAATATTTAAAGCATTAATTTCTTGTTTAATATTTTGGGGAGGTTTTGGGCAATTATTAGCAAAGTGTCCTGATTCTCCACAGTTGAAACATTTATCTTTTGAAAAAAAAATTTCAAATTTAGATTCATTTTTCTTTTTAGGTTTCTTGAATTTTTTAGAAAAATTGTTTGAAGTTGAAGGCTTATTAAATTTTCTTTTCTTATAACTATTGTAATATGGAGCAGGTTTCCTTCTGGAAACTTTGTCAGAATTTTTCCTATTTTTCCTAGCTAGAATGAGCAATAGGAGGCAATCTGAACTATTCACAGATATTTGAGTAAACATAATAAAAAACAAACTATATATTTTCATCAAATATACCTAACACTAACATTTGTCATCATATATGTTCAACATCAACAAAACAATTTCAACAAACCATCACCGTAACAATGTACATGCTATCATGTATCTATATACAAGCTATGAATGCATACATACGAAAGACAGGGAACAAGGCATAAATACACAATGTAGGGTACTCGACCACTTGCTCAATCCAGCTGCACGGCATCATAATGAGCGTCTAATCTGCAGTGCATGCAATGAAGTGTTAAGTATAATCATCAAAGTGATTGAGTCGAACTATAGTCGTATTAACAAAAAAAACTTCTCGAGTGAGCCTAATTTAGTATTACCTCCTTTTGGGTTAGCCACTTCGAGGACGGATGAGGAGGAACTCCCATGTAAGAACAAGGCATCAAGCCTCCGAAAGCAGGCTTCATAGGCAACTTCCTTTGCTACCATCTGATTTGTTAGTTCTTCAATCTGTGCTCGTTGATGTAGATTATCCGCTTCCAACTCTTTTATCCTCTCCGTCGTTGACTTGCTGGTGTTCTGTGACTGGAATTGGGACGGTGTAAAATATGTCTGTGTAAATGAATAATAATAAGTAACCAAATAATTAATAGGCACAATATATAACTGATATTTTTTAAATCACATATGCTTGGATTGGATCTAAGTCTAGGCGGATGTAGTCGACATCATCTTGAGGATTATGATAATTAGTACTAGTCATAATGAAGGTTAGTTTAGTTTTTTACAAACTTTCTTTCCTAAATTGTTTCCTAAAATTGCTCATATTATATGGGGATTGCACATAAATTAGGTTAAGTATGATGTTAGTAACAAACGTAGCCTATAATCAAATTCCTATATTTTCCATAATTTAAAAACAAACGTAAAATGTGAAAATATAACCCTAAGTCTAAACCCTACAAGTGCTAATATTATATGGGGACCCTAAATAAATTAGGTTAAGTATAGTTTAAATAACAAACGTAAACTAAGTTGTTAATTAACCTAAGTTGTTAATTAAAATTGATCATATTATATGTGGAGTCCTAAAAAATGAGGTTAAGTATGATCAAGTAACAATGTATTTGATGACAACAATATATATATATTTTTAATTTGGTTAAGTATTTAATTAAAATTGTTAATTTGGTCACAACAATATATATATATATATATATATTTTCCAATTTATCTATATGTTAGGGCCAACATAAGCAAAACATAAACATTCATACATATCAATTTTGTCAATTAATTTCAAACATGCATATGTATAAAGTTTTTCAAAAAATAAATTTTAACAAATCACAAATTTAAAATAAACATATATAAACATGCATATATTATATATAAATAATTATGTAAATATATATGTAACTTATATTTATAATGTAAATAATATACTGTATATATATATATATTTATAATATATAATATATATAATATTTATATATAAATATATTATTATTTACATTGTAAATATTATATATATTATAAATATATGTAAATAATATACTGTATATATATATTTATAATATATAATATATATAATATTTATATATAAATATATTATTATTTACATTGTAAATATTATATATATTATAAATATATGTAAATAATATATATATTACCTGAAGAGGAGCATCGACGGAAATGGAGGGTGGCCGGTGAGAGACGGAGCTAGACGGTGAAGAGAGGTGGCCGGCGGTGACAGACGGCCGGAGCTTCTGCATGAAGATCTTTTTTTTTTTAGATGAATAAGAGACTTGATAAAATAACCAAACCAAAGACAAAGTGTTCACCATTACAAGCCTTTCCAAAAGGCTCAAAAGACCTCACAGAGGCTTAAAACAACTAAAAAACCAGAAACATACGACATAATCAACCAACTCCACACTTCAAACCAGACCAACAAAGCTAAGTAAGAATACATGCAGGCAAATTCTATAGAGAACAAAGAAGGATGTTCTCCCTAGTACTAGGATACTTACACTTTTCCTGCAATTCGAGCTCTAACCTCCCAAAGGATCTTCTTTAGAATCTGCTCCTCTGTGCAAGGTTGACCAGCATGGACCAATTCATTTCTAGTAAGCCAAAGGTTATAAACAGTAGAGCTGAACACCAAACGGCAAATCAGACACTTCAAGGATTTGTGAAGCCATGAACTGCATCCTTGCTGGACAATATCATCCCTAATCATAGGAATATCAACCCTACATCTTGCCATACAGAAATTCCAAATTCTGGAACTAAAGCTACATTCAAAAAACAAATGATCTCTAGTCTCCATCTGATTATGACAAAACCATCATTGAACATTACCTTTACACCCCAATTTCAGCAGCCTTTCCCCTGTTATAAGCCTATCTCTCATAGCCAGCCAAAGAATAAAAGCTTGCTTAGGAATAGCAAGTGTAAACCAGACCAGTTTACACCATAAAACCTCATCATTTTTCACCCTAAGAGCCTTCCAAGTTTCTGAACATACATACCCTTTTTTCCTTGAAGTACCCCAAATAGGTTTATCACAAGAACCCAACCTTACTTCATATAAACCAGCTTAAATTTCCACCAAAGCCTCTGATCTAGCAGGACCCCAACACCAATTACCATTTTGAATAACAGAGGATAACTTGGCTTCCAATGTACTATGAGCATCATAAACCATCCTTAACCCAAATTTCTCAAACAGGACTCCCATTGGATGCCACCAATCCAACCAAAGATGAATATGTTCTCCTGTTCCAACTTCATACCTCAAGAATCTCCTAGCAACATCCTTGAGTTTCAAAATTTTCCTCCAATTCCAAGATCTGCAATAGGGAACTTTTTTTTTTTTTTAAAGAATAACCAGCTACAGAAGTTGAAGGGAGAGATGAAGAGAATGGAAGAATAAGCTTGAGGAAGAAGATGGAGAGAGGAGTTGAAAAAATCTTGACGAAGAAGAAGCTAGAGCTGCGTGGAGGGAGTGAGGGAACGCGCGGGAGAGGAACCAAATCATATTGTGCCACATCAGTTTGTAAAACCGATGTGGCACAAATCAATATTAATGTATCTTATTGGACCATTTTTCTACTAATAAATCCCTTAATTTTGCATTAATATTTTTTTAATAGTCTGAGTCATAAATATTTGTAACAATGGGCTTTGCTAGGGATTCTCCCCGTAGTATTCTCCTGGTGTTCTTCCAGTCTTACGTAGAACATGATTTAAGAAAAAATAAAATTATAGTACCATTTTTTTGCTAACAAATTAATTTTTACGAGTTAATAGTAAAATTCTAATGTTTTAAAACTTATTTTTGGATTTAAAACTAAAACCTATAGGTGGAAGGTTAACCCTTTAGGGATGATATCACAAAAAATGGATTTGATCTTCCTAAATTTGATGCTAATGCCTCAAATTTGGTGCTAATGTCTAAAAAAACCGGTGGTGGAGGCCACTACAATTTTATTTTTTCTTAAATCATGTTTTACGTAAGACTGGGAGAACGCCAGGAGAACCTACTGGGAGAACCCCTAGCATTTTCCTGTAACAATAGAGTTTTTTTTGTTTTTTTGGTTTTTTGTTTTTTTCTATTCAAATGAGGAAAGCGATAGAGTTAAGATACTATTCAAATATTTGTACCAACAAACTTAAATACATCAATAGTATTTTCATTATTTTCTTATTCTTTTTGATGAATTTCTTGTTCATTTATGAGTTTTTCACCTAAATTATCATTTGTATTTTGTTTATTGCTAATAACAGGGAGCATGTTGTGGGCCTTACGAGTTGTAGTCGTTGTGCAACGAAAGCATGCTAAGGGCCTCAATATTATAAAAATAATAATATTATTTTTTTAAAGTATGTTGAGGGCCTCAATAAAGCATGTCGAAGGCTTCGATACTATAAACAAATAATATTATTTTTTTAAAAGAAAATACTAGGCTTAAAAACATATTTTACAAAAAAAAAACTTTTACAAACTGATGTGGCACAATATGATTTGGTTTCAAAAATTTTTGACGTGTGGACTTTCCCACGTCAAAAACTTTTGACATGACAAATAGTGCCACGTCAAAATTGTTGCCTTTTTTACCTTTTTTTTTCCTTTTCCTTTTTTTTGGGGGGGGGGGGTTTAGGGTTTAGGGTTTAGGATTTAGGTAAGTTATTAATGGCATTTTGAATAGACTAGCCATTTTCTAATATGCTTCTCTCCATTTGATCATTTCCATATATAATATGTACTGAAAAAAATGCTTAAACTTCTTACCTTCAAGAAAATCAATATTAATGTATCTTATTGGACCCCTTTTCTACTAATAAATCCCTTAATTTTGCATCAATATTTTTTTAATGGCCTGAGTCATAAATATTTGTAACAATAGAGTTTTTTTGTTTTTTGTTTTTTTTTTCTATTCAAATGAGGAAAGCGATAGAGTTAAGATACTATTCAAATATTTGTACCAACAAACTTAAATACATCAATAGTATTTTCATTATTTTCTTATTTTTTTTGATGAATTTCTTGTTAATTTATGAGTTTTTCACCTAAATTATCATTTGTATTTTGTTTATTGCTAATAACAGGGAGCATGTTGTGGGTCTTACGAGTTGTGGTCGTTGTGCAACGAAAGCATGCTAAGGGCCTCAATATTATAAAAATAATAATATTATTTTTTTAAAATATGTTGAGGGCCTCAATAAAGCATGTCGAGGGCTTCGATATTATAAACAAATAATATATTTTTTTTAAAAGAAAATATTAGGCTTAAAAACATATTTTACAAAAAAAGCCTTTTACAAACTGATGTGGCATAATATGATTTGGTTTCTCAAAATTTGAATTTATCTCATATCCAATCATATTTTGCAACATCAATTTGTAAATTTTTTTTTTTTTTTGTAAAATATGTTTATAAGCCTAACATTTCTCCTTTTTTTTAAAATATGTTGAGGGCCTTTTGCCTGTTGTGCAGGAAGCACGCTAGGCCTCCATATTATAATATATATATTAAAGCACGTTGAAGGCCTCAAGAAAGCATGTTGAGAGCCTTGATATATATCAAGGCCTGCAAGTTGGTACTATTATGGTCACACCTTGGTAGAATAGCTACAGTTGACCTCTCACCCTCCAACCTTTTTGCTTAGAATATATATATATATATATGGTCAACTGTAGCTATCTTACCAAGGCGTAGCACCAACCTGCAGGCCTTGATGTTATAAACAAATAATAATATTTTTTTAAGTATATTGAGGGCATGCTAACCACCCTCTTCAAACTAATATTTTCTTTCCAATAACCATTGGATCGTCCTTCTTCACTTATTTTTTTATTAGAATCCTAATTAATCACAGTACTTGAACAAACATATTTAACCTATGCTATGAATCATATATTATTTTTATAATAATTCTTGTAAAATCTCGTGACCCCAACCAAAAAACAACTTAAACAAGAAGTCTATCAATTGAATACTTATCATATTTTCAAAAGTCATGACAATTCTTAAACATATTTTCTTAGATTTAAAAAGTTCAAAGATAGATAAATTTACGAACTAAAATATTCTTCTTTGACAGATATTAAACCCGATAAATTGTTGGGTAAATTTAATTTCCAACCAAAAAAATTCTAGAGTGGGAGGACTTAATCATGGCTAGGAAATATATGGGAAATATATATTAATATTAACTTACAAAAAAAAAAAAGAAAAAGGGGAAAACAATTTTGACGTGGTACTGTTTACCACGTCNTTTTTGGGGGGGGGGGGGGGTAGGGTTTAAGATTTAGGTAAGTTATTAATGGTATTTTGAATAGACTAGCCATTTTCTAATATGCTTCTCTCCATTTGATAATTTTCATATATAATATGTACTAAAAAAAACTTAGAGTTTTTATCTTTAGGAAAATCTATATTAATGTATCTTATTGGACCCATTTTCTACTACTAAATCCCTTAATTTTGCATCAATATTTTTTTAAAGGCTCGAGTCATAAATATTTGTAACAATCGAGTTTTTTTTTTTTTTTTTTTTTTTTTTTTTTTTTTTTTTTTCTATTCAAATGAGGAAAGCAATAGAGTTAAGATACTATTCAAATATTTGTACCAACAAACTAAAATACATCAATAGTATTTTCATTATCTTCTAATTCTTTTTAATGAATTTCTTGTTTATTTATGAGTTTTTCACCTAAATTATCATATGTATTTTGTTTATTGCTAATAACAGGAAGCATGTTGTGGGCCTTGTGAGTTGTGATCATTGTGCAACGAAAGCGTGCTGAGGGCCTCAATATTATAAAAATAATATTATTATTTTTTTTAAAGCATGTTGAGGGCCTCAATAAAGTATGTTGAGGGCTTCAATATTATAAACAAATAATATTATTTTTTTTTTAAGAAAATACTAGGCTTACAAATATATTTTACAAATTGATGTGGCACAATATGATTGGGTTTCTCAAAATTTGAATTTATCTCATATCCAATCATATTGCGCCACATCAATTTCTAATTTTTTTTTTTTTTGGTAAAATGTGTTTATAAGCCTAACATTTCTATTTTTTTAAAAAAAATTTGAGGGCCATTTGGCTGTTGTACAAGAAGAATGCTAGGCCTCCATATTATAAAAAAATAAGGAATATGAATATATATATGTATATATATATATATATTAAAGCATGTTGAAGACCTCAAGAAAGCATGTTGAGAGCCTTGATATATATCAAGGCTTGCAGGTTGGTGCTATTATGGTCAAACCTTGGTAGAATAGCTATAGTTGACCTCATCCTCCAACCTTTTTGCTTATAATATATATATGGTCAACTATAGCTGTCCTATCAAGGCGTAGCACCAACCTGCAGGCCTTGATATTATAAACAAATAATAATATTTTTTTAAGCATGTTGAGGGCATGCTAGCCACCCTCTTCAAACTAATATTTTCTTTCCGATAACCATTGGATCGTCTTTCTTCACTTAGTTTTTAATTGGAATCCTAATTAATTCCAGTACTTGAACAAACATATTTAACCTATGCTACGAATCATATATTATTTTTATAATAATTCTTGTAAAATCTCGTGACCCCAACCAAAAAAAAACTTAAACAAGAAGTCTATCAATTGAATATTTATCATATTTTCAAAAGTCACGACAATTCTTAAACATCTTTTCTTAGATTTAAAAAGTTCGAAGATAGATAAATTTACAAACTAAAATATTCTTCTTTGAAAGATATTAAACCCCATAAATTTTGGTTAAATTTAATTTCCAACCAAAAAAATTCTAGAGTGGGAGGACTTAATCATGGCTAGGAAATATATGGGAAATATATATTAATATTAACTTACAAAAAAAAAAAGGGGGAAAACAATTTTGAGGTGTGGCCTTTCCCACGTCATAAAATTATGACGTGGCAAACAGTGCCACGCAAAATTGTTGCCTTTTTTTTTTTCTTTTCCTTTTTTTTTGGGGGGGGTGGGAATGGCATTTTGAATAGACTAGCCATTTTCTAATATGCTTCTCTCCATTTGATAATTTTCATATATAATATGTACTAAAAAAATGCCTAGAGTTCTTATCTATAGGAAAATCTATATTAATGTATCTTATTGTAGGGGTGTTCAATCGGTTATAACCGTAACCGATAACCAACTTGTCGGTTATTTGATTTTTAAAAACCGCAACCTCAATCGACTAGTCGGTTATCGGTTATTTTATAATCGACGGTTATCAGTTATTCAACTCAATAACCGATCAGTTATAACCGCTTGAATTTAAAATGGGTTTTTGGGCTTTTAATGTGTTTGGGCCTTTTAATTTACTATTTTTGGTCTTATTTTAATGGTTTTGGGCCAAAAAGATGAATACAGCCCAAACACATGGCTTTCAAGCCCAAATCCAAGGACAATTTAAAAGACAAAAAAAAATATAGTAGGGCAGTAAACGGATATTACAAAAAACATACAGCCTAAAAATCTAGATATTACAAAATCTGGAAAAAATAAATGCTCAAATTTGCAAAAGTAGGGCAGTAAACGGCCAACAAAAGTCTGTAAAAGAAAAAATTATAGAGACAAAACAAACATAGATTGGGCGATCGCCGCTTTGAGAGGAAGGGAGAAATTGGAGAATAACGAGTCCTTAGTCTTGAGAGGTAGGGACTAGGAAGAAATGGAATAACATGAAACCCTACAGGTTGCATCTTATTCTCACACCAAAATGACGTAGTTTTGTTGTTTTTTTTTTTAATACTTTATTCATATAAATATTTATATATATATAGTCGGTTATCGGTTATAACCGCATTTCTCAAACCCCTAAAACCGCTAACTGCAACCGACCTAGTCGATTATCGGTTTTTAATAACCGATTACAAAATCGGTTATCGGTTGTCAGTTATTGTCGGTTATCAGTTATGGGTCAGTTATAACCGACCCGCATGATCACCCCTATCTTATTGGACCCCTTTTCTACTAATAAATCCCTTAATTTTGCATCAATATTTTTTTAAAAGCTTGAGCCATAAATATTGGTAACATTAGAGTTTTTTTTTTTTTTTTTTTTTTTTTTTTTTTTTTTTTTTTTTTTTTTTTTTTCTATTCAAATGAGGAAAGCGATAGAGTTAAGATACTATTCAAATACAAACTTAAATACATCAATAGTATTTTCATTATCTTCTAATTCTTTTTGATGAATTTCTTGTTCATTTCTGAGTTTTTCATCTAAATTATCATTTGTATTTTGTTTATTGCTAATAACAGGAAACATGTTGTGGGCCTTGCGAGTTGTGGTCGTTGTACAACGAAAGCATGCTAAGGGCCTCAATATTATAAAAATAATAATATTATTTTTTTAAAGCATGTTGAGGACCTCAATAAAGCATGTTGAGGAACTCAATAAAGTATGTTGAGGGCTTCGATATTATAAACAAATAATATCATTATTTTTTTAAAGAAATTACTAGGCTTACAAACATATTTTACAAAAAAAACTTTTACAAACTGATGTGGCACAATATAATTGGGTTTCTCAAAATTTGAATTTATCACATATCCAATCATATTGTGCGACATCAATTTCTAATTTTTTTTTTTTTTTTGGTAAAATGTGTTTATAAGCGTAACATTTCTCTTTTTTTTTAAAATGTTGAGGGCCTTTTGGCTGTTGTACAGGAAGCATGCTAGGCCTCCATATTATTAAAAAATAAATAATATATATATGTGTGTATATATATATATATATATTAAAGCACGTTGAAGGCCTCAAGAAAGCATATTGAGAGCCTTGATATATATCAATGCTTGGAGGTTGGTGCTATTATGGTCAAACCTTGGTAGAATAGCTACAGTTGACCTCACCCTCCAACATTTTTGCTTATAATATATGTATATATATTTATATGGTCAACTATAGCTATCCTACCAATGCGTAGCACCAACCTGCAGGCCTTGATATTATAAACAAATAATAATATTTTTTTTTAAGCATGTTGAGGGCATGCTAACCACCCTCTTCAAACTAATATTTTCTTTCCAATAACCATTGGATCGTCCTTCTTCACTAAGTTTTTTATTAGAATCCTAATTAATTCCAGTACTTGAACAAATATATTTAACCTATGCTACGAATCATATATTATGTTTATAATAACTCTTGTAAAATCTTGTGACCCCAACCAAAAAACAACTTGAACAAGAAGTCTATCAATTGAATATTTATCATATTTTCAAAAGTCACGACAATTCTTAAACATCTTTTCTTAGATTTAAAAAGTTCAAAGATAGATAAATTTGCAAACTAAAATATTCTTCTTTGAAAGATATTAAACCCTATAAATTTTGGTTAAATTTAATTTCCAACCAAAAAAATTCTAGAGTGGGAGGACTTAATCATGGCTAGGAAATATATGNTTAAATTTAATTTCCAACCAAAAGACTTCTAGAGTGGGAGGACTTAATCATGGCCAGGACATATATGGGAAATATATATTAATATTAACTTACAAAAAAAAAAAAAAAGAAGTGGGAAAACAATTTTGACGTGACACTGTTTACCATGTCAAAATTTTTTGACGTGTGGCCTTTCCCATGTCAAAAAATTATGAAGTGTTGGGCATTTTTGTTTTTTTTCCTTTTCCTTTTTTTTTTTGAGGGGGGGTGTGGTTTAGGATTTAGGTTTCAAGTAAGTTATTAGTGGCATTTTGAATAGGCTAGCCATTTGCTAATATGCTTCTCTCCATTTGATAATTTTCATATATAATATGTACTAAAAAAATGCCTAGAGTTCTTATCTTTAGGAAAATCTATATTAATGTATCTTATTGGACCCCTTTTCTACTAATAAATCCCATAATTTTGCATCAATATTTTTTTAATGGCCTGAGTCATAATTATATGTAACAATAGAGTTTTTTTTTTGTTTTTTTGTTTTTTTCTATTCAAATGAGGAAAGCCATAGAATTAAGATACTATTCAAATGTTTGTACCAACAAAATTAAATACATCAATAGTATTTTCATTATCTTCTAATTCTTTTTGATGAATTTCTTGTTCATTTATGAGTTTTTCACCTAAATTATCATTTGTATTTAGTTTGATGCTAATAACAGGAAGCATGTTGTGGGCCTTGTGAGTTGTGGTTGTTGGGTAACGAAAGCATGCTAAGGGCTTCAATATTATAAAAAAAATATATTATTTTTTTAAAGCATGTTGAGGGTTTCGATACTATAAACAAATAATATATATATTTTTTAACAAAATACTAGTCCTACAAACATATTTTACAAAAAAGACTTTTACAAACTGATGTGGCACAATATAATTGAGTTTCTCAAAATTTGAATTTATCTCATATCCAATCACATTGTGTCACATCAATTTGTAGAGGGGCTTTTTTTTTTTTCTTTTTTTCTTTTTTTTTTGTAAAATGTGTTTATATGTGTAACATTTCTCTTTTTTTAAAACATGTTGAGGGCCTTTTGGCTGTTGTGCAGGAAGCATGCTAGGCCTCCATATTATAAAAAAATACAGAATATATATATTAAAGCACGTTGACGGCCTCGAGAAAGCATGTTGAGAGACTTGATATATATCACGGCCTACAGGTTGGCGCTATTATGATCATACCTTGGTAGAATTGCTACAGTTGACCTCGCCCTCCAACATTTTTGCTCAGAATATATATATATATTTATGTATATATTTATATATGGTCAACTGTAGCTCTCCTACCAAGGCGTAGCACCAACCTGCAGGGCTTGATATTATAAACAAACAATAATATTTTTTTTAAGCATGTTGAGGGCATGCTAACCCCCCTCTTCAAACTAATATTTTCTTTCCAATAACCATTGGATCGTCCTTCTTCACTTAGTTTTTAATTAGAATCCTAATTAATTCCAGTACTTGAACAAACATATTTAACCTATGCTACGAATCATATATTATTTTTATAATAATTCTTGTAAAATCTCGTGACCCCAACCAAAAAACAACTTAAACAAGAAGCCTATAACATCTTTTCTTAGATTTAAAAAGTTCAAAGATAGATAGATTTACAAACTAAAATATTCTTCTTTGAAAGATATTAAACCCTACAAATTGTTGGTTAAATTTAATTTCCAACCAAAAGACTTCTAGAGTGGGAGGACTTAATCATGGCCAGGACATATATGGGAAATATATATTAATATTAACTTACAAAAAAAAAAAAAAAAGAAGTGGGAAAACAATTTTGACGTGACACTGTTTACCATGTCAAAATTTTTTGACGTGGTGTGGCCTTTCCCATGTCAAAAAATTATGAAGTGTTGGGCATTTTTGTTTTTTTTCATTTTCCTTTTTTTTTTTTTGGCGGGGGGGGGGGGGGGGGGGGNTTAGGTTTCAGGTAAGTTATTAGTGGCATTTTGAATAGGCTAGCCATTTGCTAATACACTTCTCTCCATTTGATAACTTTCATATATAATATGTACTAAAAAAATGCTTAGAGTTCTTATCTTTAGGAAAATCTATATTAATGTATCTTGTTGGACCCATTTTCTACTAGTAAATCCCATAATTTTGCATCAATATCTTTTAATGGCCCGAGTCATAATTATATGTAACAATAGAGTTTTTTTGTTTTTTTTCTATTCAAATGAGGAAAGCCATAGAATTAAGATACTATTCAAATGTTTGTACCAACAAGATTAAATACATCAATAGTATTTTCATTATCTTCTAATTCTTTTTGATGAATTTCTTGTTCATTTATGAGTTTTTCACCTAAATTATCATTTGTATTTAGTTTGATGCTAATAACAGGAAGCATGTTGCGGGCCTTGTGAGTTGTGGTCGTTGGGTAACAAAAGCATGCTAAGGGCCTCAATATTATAAAAAATATATATTATTTTTTTAAAACATGTTGAGGGCATCAATAAAGCATGTTGAGGGTTTCGATATTATAAACAAATAATATATATATTTTTTAACAAAAAACTAGTCCTACAAACATATTTTACAAAAAAGACTTTTACAAACTGATGTGGCACAATATGATTGAGTTTCTCAAAATTTGAATTTATCTTATATCCAATCACATTGTGTCACATCAATTTGTAGAGGGGTTTTTTTTTTTTTTTTTTTTTTGTAAAATGTGTTTATATGTGTAACAATTCCCTTTTTTTAAAACATGTTGAGGGCCTTTTGGCTGTTGTGCAGGAAGCATGCTGGGCCTCCATATTACAAAAAAATACATAATATATATATTAAAGCACGTTGACGGCCTCAAGAAAGCATGTTGAGAGCCTTGATATATATCAGGGCCTACAGGTTGGCGCTATTATGATCACACCTTGGTAGAATTGCTACAGTTGACCTCGCCCACCAACCTTTTTGCTCAGAATATATATATATTTATGTATATATTTATATATGGTCAACTGTAGCTCTCCTACCAAGGCGTAGCACCAACCTGCAGGCCTTGATATTATAAACAAATAATAATTTATTTTTTTTTAAGCATGTTGAGGGCATGCTAACCGCCCGCCTCAAACTAATATTTTCTTTCCAATAAACATTGGATCGTCCTTCTTCACTTATTTTTTAATTAGAATCCTAATTAATTACAGTACTTGAACAAACATATTTAACCTGTGCTATGAATCATATATTATTTTTATAATAATTCTTCTAAAATCTCATGACCCCAACCAAAAAAAATCTTAAACAAAAAGTCTATGAATTGAATATTTATCATATTTCAAAAGTCATGACAATTCTTAAAAATCTTTTCTTCTTTGAAAGATATTAAATTCTTAAAAAGTTCAAAGATTGATAAATTTACAAACTAAAATATTCTTCTTTGAAAGATATTAAACCCTATAAATTGTTGGTTAAATTTAATTTCCAACCAAAAAAATTCTTCAGTGGGAGGACTTAATCGTGGCTAGGAAATATATACTAATATTAACTTACAAATAAAAAAAAAAAAAACAAGGGAAAACAATTTTGACGTGGTACTGTTTACGACGTCAAAAATTTTTGAATAGACTAGCCATTTTCTAACATGCTTCTCTCCATTTGATAATTTTCATATATAATATGAACTAAAAAAATGCTTAGAGTTCTTATCTTTAGGAAAATCTAAATTAATGTATCTTATTGGACCCCTTTTCTACTAACAAATCCCTTAATTTTGCATCAATATTTTTTTAATGGCCTGAGTCATAAAAGCATGCTAAGGGCCTCAATATTATAAAAATAATAATATTATTTTTTTAAAGCACGTCAAGGGCCTCAATAAAGCATGTTGAGGGCTTCAATATTATAAAAAAATAATATTATTTTTTTTTAAAAAAAAAAGAAAGTACTAAGCTTACAAACATATTTTACAAAAAAACTTTTACAAACTGATGTGAGACAATATGATTGAGTTTCTCAAAATTTAAATTTATCTCATATCCAATCATATTGTGCCACATCAATTTTGTAAAAGTTTTTTTTTTTTTTTTTTTTTTTTTTGGTAAAATGTGTTTATAAGCCTAACATTTCTCTTTCTTTAAAACATGTTAAGGGCCTTTTGGCGGTTGTGCAGGAAGCATGCTAGGCCTCCATATTATAAAAAAATAAAGAAAAATATATATATATATATATATATATATAACAAAGCACGTTGAAGGCCTCAAGAAAGCGTTTTGAGAGCCTTGATATATATCAAGGCCTATAGGTTGGTGCTATTATGGTCACATGCACCTTGGTAGAATAGCAACAGTTGACCTCACCCTCAAACCTTTTTGCTTAGAATATATTTATATATATATATGTATATATATATATGGTCAACTGTAGCTCTCCTACCAAGGCGTAGCACCAACCTGTAGGCCTTGATATTATAAACAAACAATAATTTTTTTTTAAGCATGTTGAGGGCATGCTAGCCGCCCTCTTCAAACTAATATTTTCTTTCCAATAAACATTGGATCGTCCTTCTTCACTTATTTTTTAATTAGAATCCTAATTAATTACAGTACTTGAACAAATATATTTAACCTATGCTATGAATCATATATTATTTTTATAATAATTCTTGTAAAATCTCATGACCCCAAGCAAAAAACAACTTAAACAAGAAGTCTATGAATTGAATATTTATCATATTTTCAAAAGTCATGACAATTCTTAAAAATCTTTTCTTTGATTTAAAAAGTTCAAAGATTGATAAATTTACAAACTAAAATATTCTTCTTTGAAAGATATTGAACCCTATAAATTGTTGGTTAAATTTAATTTCCAACCAAAAAAATTCTTCAGTGGGAGGACTTAATCATGGCTAGGAAATATATATTAATATTAACATACAAAAAAAAAAAGGGAAAACAATTTTGACGTGGTACTGTTTACGATGTGAAAAATTTTTGACGTGGGGCCTTCCCCATGTCAAAAAATTATGACATGGCAAACAGTGTCACGTCAAAATTGTTGCCTTTTTTTGGGGGGGGGGGGGGGTTCATTTTCTAATATGCTTCTCTCCATTTGATAATTTCCATATATAATATGTACTAAAAAAATGCTTAGAGTTCTTATCTTTAGGAAAATCTATATTAATGTATCTTATTGGACCCCTTTTCTACTAATAAATCCCTTAATTTTGCATCAATATTTTTTTAATGGCCTGATTCATAAATATTTGTAATAATATAGTTTTTTTTTTCTTTTTTTCTATTCTAATGAGGAAAGCGATAGAGTTAAGATACTATTCAAATATTTGTACCAACAAGCTTAAATACATCAATAGTATTTTCATTATCTTCTAATTCTTTTTGATGAACTTCTTTTTTGTTTATTAGTTTTTCACCTAAATTATCATATGTATTTTTTTTATTGCTAATAGCAGGAAGCATGTTGTTGGCCTTGTTAGTTGTGGTCATTGTGCAACAAAAGCATGCTAAGGGCCTCAATATTATAAAAACAATAATATTATTTTTTTAAAGCACGTCGAGGGCCTCAACAAAGCATGTTGAGGGCTTCAATATTATAAAAAAATAATATTATTTTTTTAAAAAGGAAAATACTAGGTTTACAAACATATTTTACAAAAAAAAACTTTTACAAACTGATGTGACACAATATGATTGAGTTTCTCAAAATTTGAATTTATCTCATATCCAATCATATTGTGCCACATCAATTTTGTAAAAGATTTTTTTTTTTTTGTTTAATTTTGGTAAAATGTGTTTATAAGCCTAACATTTCTCTTTTTTTAAAACATGTTGAGGGCCTTTTGGCGGTTGTGCAGGAAGCATGCTAGGCCTTCATATTATAAAAAAATAAAGAAAAAATATATATATAATAAAGCACGTTGAAGGCCTCAAGAAAGCGTTTTGAGAGCCTTGATATATATCAAGGCCTGCAGGTTGGTGCTATTACGATCACATGCACCTTGGTAGAATAGCAACAGTTGACCTCACCCTCAAACCTTTTTGCTTAGAATATATATATGTATATATATATGGTCACCTGTAACGCTCCTACCAAGGCGTAGCACCAACCTGCAGGCCTTGATATTATAAACAAATAAAAAAAAAATTTTAAGCATGTTGAGGGCATGCTAACCGCCCTCTTCAAACTAATATTTTCTTTCCAATAAACATTGGATCGTCCTTCTTCACTTATTTTTTAATTAGAATCCTAATTAATTACAGTACTTGAACAAACATATTTAACCAGTGCTATGAATCATATATTATTTTTATAATAATTCTTGTAAAATCTCGTGACCCCAAGCAAAAAACAACTTAAACAAGAAGTCTATGAATTGAATATTTATCATATTTTCAAAAGTCATGACAATTCTTAAAATTCTTTTCTTTGATTTAAAAAGTTCAAAGATTGATAAATTTACAAACTAAAATATTCTTCTTTGAAAGATATTAAACCCTATAAATTGTTGGTTAAATTTAATTTCCAACCAAAAAAATTCTTCNATGCTTTGTAACTTGACGGCAAGCATCCAAACTACGTCGTTTTGGATGCTTCCATCCACTTTGACGACAAAAACTAACGAAGGGGGCTAAAACGTAACTGTTTGGTAGTTGGGGGGGCCATTTAACAACTTTTGATAATTTAGGGGGCTAAAACGTAAATGGGTGTTAGTTGAGGGGGTTAAAACGTATTTTTCCCCAAAAAAAAAAAGGGAAAACAATTTTAATGTGGTACTGTTTACGATGTCAAAAAATTTTGACGTGTAGCCTTCCCCAAACCTTTTTGCGGTCACATGCACCTTGGTAGAATAGCAACAGTTGACCTCACCCTCAAACCTTTTTGCTTAGAATATATTTATATAGATATATGTATATATATATATATATATGGTCAACTGTAGCTCTCCTACCAAGGCATAGCACCAACCTGCAGGCCTTGATATTATAAACAAATAATAATTTTTTTTTTAAGCATGTTGAGGGCATGCTAACCGCCCTCTTCAAACTAATATTTTCTTTCCAATAAACATTGGATCGTCCTTCTTCACTTATTTTTTAATTAGAATCCTAATTAATTACAGTACTTGGACAAACATATTTAACCTATGCTATGAATCATATATTATTTTTATAATAATTCTTGTAAAATCTCGTGTCCCCAAGCAAAAAACAACTTATACAAGAAGTCTATGAATTGAATATTTATCATATTTTCAAAAGTCATGACAATTCTTAAAAATCTTTTCTTTGATTTAAAAAGTTCAAAGATTGATAAATTTACAAACTAAAATATTCTTCTTTGAAAGATATTAAACCCTATAAATTGTTGGTTAAATTTAATTTCCAACCAAAGAAATTCTTTAGTGAGAGGACTTAATCATGGCTAGGAAATATATATTAATATTAACTTACAAAAAAAAAAAAAAAAAGGGAAAACAATTTTGACGTGGTACTGTTTACGATGTCAAAAATTTTTGACGTGTGGCCTTCCTCATGTCAAAAAACTATGACATGGCAAACAGTGTCACGTCAAAATTGTTGCCTTTTTTTTTGGGTAGGGGGGTTTGGGTTTAGTATTTAGATAAGATATTAATGGCATTTTAAATAGACTAGCCATTTTCTAATATGCTTCTCTCCATTTGATAATTTTCATATATAATATGTACTAAAAAAATGCTTAGAGTTCTTATCTTTAGGAAAATCTATATTAATGTATCTTATTGGACCCCTTTTCTACTAATAAATCCTTTAATTTTGCATCAATATTTTTTTAATGGCCTGAGTCATAAATATTTGTAATAATATAGTTTTTTTTTTTTTCTTTTTTTCTATTCTGATGAGGAAAGCGATAGAGTTAAGATACTATTCAAATATTTGTACCAACAAACTTAAATACATCAATAGTATTTTCATTATCTTCTAATTCTTTTTTATGAATTTCTTGTTTATTTATTAGTTTTTCACCTAAATTATCATATGTATTTTGTTTATTGCTAATAACAGGAAGCATGTTGTTGGCCTTGTTAGTTGTGGTTGTTGTGCAACAAAAGCATGCTAAGGGCCTCAATATTATAAAAATAATAATATATTTTTTTTAAAGCACGTCGAGGGCCTCAACAAAGCATGTTGAGGGCTTCGATATTATAAAAAAATAATATTATCTTTTTTAAAAAGAAAATACTAGGTTTACAAACATATTTTACAAAAAAAAAAAAAAAAAAACTTTTACAAACTGATGTGACACAATATGATTGAGTTTCTCAAAATTTGAATTTATCTCATATCCAATCATATTGTGCCACATCAATTTTGTAAAAGTTTTTTTTTTTTTTGTTTAATTTTGGTAAAATGTGTTTATAAGCCTAACATTTCTCTTTTTTTAAAACATGTTGAGCGCCTTTTGGCGGTTGTGTAGGAAGCATGCTAGGCCTTCATATTATAAAAAAAATAAAGAAATATATATATATATAATAAAGCACGTTGAAGGCCTCAAGAAAGCGTTTTGAGAGCCTTGATATATATCAAGGCATGCAGGTTGGTATTATTATGGTCACATGAACCTTGGTAGAATAGCAACAATTGACCTCACCCTCAAACCTTTTTGCTTAGAATATATATATATATATATGGTCAACTATAGCTCTCCTACCAAGGTGTAGAACCAACCTGCAGGCCTTGATATTATAAACAAATAATAATTTTTTTTTAAGCATGTTGAGGGCATGCTAACCGCCCTCTTCAAACTAATATTTTCTTTCCAATAAACATTGGATCGTCCTTCTTCACTTATTTTTTAATTATAATCCTAATTAATTACAGTACTTGAACAAACATATTTAACCTATGCTATGAATCATATATTATTTTTATAATAATTCTTGTAAAATCTCATGACCCCAAGCAAAAAACAACTTAAACAAGAAGTCTATGAATTGAATATTTATCGTATTTTCAAAAGTCATGACAATTCTTAAAAATATTTTCTTTGATTTAAAAATTTCAAAGATTGATAAATTTACAAACTAAAATATTCTTCTTTGAAAGATATTAAACCCTATAAATTGTTGGTTAAAATTAATTTCAGCTCTGGCCCGTTGTCGGCCCTTTTGAATTTGCATTCACCAGCTACCTGCTGCCGTCGTTGGCCACCCGCCAACCTTTATCATCTCCGGCATAATCCACTATCTATGGACCATTCCCCGCCTCCGCCACCGCTGTCATCATGATTTCAGATTTCAAACTCAAGGTTGCAGAATATTCCACCTTGAGTTTGAGGGGGGATGTTAGAATATTTTATTCTCTATGTTTATTATCTTTTATTATAGTTTATTTTCTACCTTAATTAGTCTAGGGTTTCTTGTTTATCACTCATAGCCTTTTTATATATTGAGGCCTCTGTATCCATATAATAAAAGAGACTCAATACAATGTAGTCCTTATGTTTGCTTCCGCTCTATTTTCTTTCATATTTTATTCTTTATTTCAACAATTGCTTTAGACACTTTTTTCATTTTTTACTTTATTTTTAAAAAAAGTAAAAGTTGGACAAAAAAGTTGGGTCTTTATCATCCCTCTATATATATACCGCATGTTGTCCATATATAGAATACATACATTGATCCATTGACTTAAAGTAAAGCTCTTGTAGCAGTTTTGGCTACAATACAAAGGATATCTTTTCTCATCCTCTTGTAGCAGTTTCTTCTTTTGAATTAAGCTTTTTTATTCCATTAAAGGGATGGATCCCGGGTCGGCGGAGGCACCGGATAAAGGAAAATCCGTTGAACGGCGAACATTACTTCAAGGGGACTCCCTCTTACATGACAGATATTCACTAGTTGAGCACCCTGAAAATGCCCTACTCATTGCAACCATGCGTGGGCAAACAGAGTCTGTGAGGGAGCTGCTGAAGCTTAAACCAAATTTGGCCACCAGACTGGACAAGGACGGGTTTAGCGCACTACACATAGCCTCCGAGAAAGGGTTTGTGGAAATAGTGAGAGAACTACTGACATTTAGCCGTGAGCTTGCCCGTCTTAAGAGCCGGGATGGAAGGACTTGTCTTCATCGTGCAGCTGCTACTGGGAGGGTTCAAGTCGTTAGGGAATTGGTCGGGTTTTTTCGCGACTGTATCGGAGAAGTGACTCCAAGAGGCGAGACTGCGCTTCACATAGCCGTGAAGTATGACCAATTTGAGGTCTTTGAAGCCATGTTTCATATGTTGAAGCAGCTTAACAGGCAGGATATTCTGAAGGATATTCTGAATGCTGGGGATGAAGATGGCAACACTGTTTTACACCTTGCAATTGCTAGGAAGCAGAGTCGGGTAAATTATGCCATCTTTCACTCTACACGCGATATATATGTTGCTTTTAATAAACATTTCCACACTGCTTTTCCTCTTTTAACGCGATGTTGTTCTTCTTTGTGTCTAATTATGCTAATAGAAGATTGGTTAGCTCCTAAGATATCTATGAAAATGTTTTCCTAGTCAAATGGCTAGCCTTTCTATTTGTTTGGGTTAGATACAGTGAGCATGCAAATTACTTATTTGTCAAATAATAATAATAATTCATGCCTCATTATATATATATATTCTTTAATGCTTTCACAATCTACAATTCTTGTTATAGGTTGTACGATTGCTACTTCCTGATGATAGCCAACAAGAAGCAGTCTGTGTGAGTTTGACCAACAAGAATGGTTTTACTGCTTTGGATGTGTTGGATGTGATACAACAAATGGCGGGTGAACCCATTGATTACAAGCTCAGGGATTTGCTTCTGCGTGCTGGAGCCTTAAGAGCGTCAGAACTTGAAAATGTTGACATTGTTCAAGAGACGAAGGCATCGACGTCTCTCTGGCAGTTCTTATTGCATGAGATTTCACTTTTGAATCCTTTGAGATTTTGGAAAACGTTAGCAAATGAAGTGAAAAGTTCTCCATTACAAACTCAAAATGCTTTGCTTGTTGTGGCTGTTCTCATCGCAACTATAACCTACCAAGCCATACTAAACCCCCCCGGTGGCCTATTTGACGGCACTGTCCAAAATAACAACACTGCCACTGCCAAACCTAGCGAAGACCAATACTTTGGTGCTTATATAGCAACCGATTTCGGAAATTTCATTCCATTCATGGTTGTCAACACTATTGGATTTTTTGTATCGCTTGTGGTGATTATTTTGGTTATGGATGAGTTTCCACTCAAAGCATTGCTAGGGATAGCTGTGCGCTGCATGGCTGCAGGTTATCTTTGCGGACTTTTCTTTATTGGACCTGTTAGTTTAAGAACTTCACGTTCGGCGGCGATAACAATAGGAATATTAGTCTCGATGGACTTGGTTCGCTTCTGCTATAGGTTAGCCAAGAGATGGTCAAAAGAAATTAAAAGCAGAAGAACCATCTAATGGCAAAGAACCTTTCGTGTGCTTTCACTTGCCAATATTGTTCCATCAAGGGGTAAAACTTTGCTGCTTTAGTGGCTAATAATTTGGCTTCGAATGCCCACATTTAACGTATTTCCATGGAATAAGATGACAATACAATTTGTGGCCGAATTGATCAGTTTGTAAGTTGTGTGCTTTCTTTTTTTTTTTTTCTAATTGTGTAAGTTGTGTGCTTGAACTTGAAGAAATAGTACTGCTTGATTCTTAGTTTCTTGCTTTCAAACTTTGTCATGTTATTTAGAGATTTGGCTTGCCTCTAGTCATTAAAAATCTGGAGATCATGTTGTTCAAATAGACTGTGAATATTGCAAAATGAATTTTAGCCTTTACCATATTGTCAATG
The DNA here is from genome assembly GCA_006937295.1 of Carpinus fangiana. Lineage (NCBI taxonomy): Eukaryota > Viridiplantae > Streptophyta > Magnoliopsida > Fagales > Betulaceae > Carpinus > Carpinus fangiana. Next base: position 4,979,096 of record CM017326.1, on the reverse strand, counting down.
ATTTTTCCCTTAATCTAGCAATTTTGATCATCTATTTCAACCACATGATATCTCCCCCCACACAACATGTGGTTTGGTGGTCATGGCCATCACATCAGGCCACCCTGTGGCTGTTTTTATTTTATTTGATGTGATAATGCCATGTTAGAGCATTTACATCGGCACAACAAAGTAGCCAACCAATTATTAAGCAGATATATAGTGCTTAACTAGTTTGTTGACAATCTATATCTTATATAATAAAAAAAACTCGTTATTTTCTTTCTTCTAATAAAAAATAATTTTATCATCTCTCTACTATAAAATAAAAAATCAGTCTCATATATAGTACCTAATACATTTGCGAATAGTTTTATTTATCTTTTTTTTTTCTTCTGAGAAATCAAAGTTATTTTGCATATTTGAACTAATGGGTGTCGTGGAATTTGCAATTTTGGTTCAATCTTTTGTTTTGTTTTCGAATGGGTGTTATTAAATTCTTTAACAACATATTCAAAGAGGAAAGGTCTTTATTTTAATTATTTTTCACTCGCCCGGAACTTGATTAGAACCTACTGAAAAAATATATATTTTTTTATATTATGTAAAAAATATATATATAAATAATTATTTTCTGTGTGCACGGTAAACACCGTAAAATATTTTCTGATGAAAACTATTTTACGTCAAAGTAAGTGTAACCTAAAATACATTTTATGTTCTTATCATCCCATGTTTAATTAATGGTAGAAAGCATCTACTACCCGAATCGTATATATATATACAATTGTAGTCAAATGAGTAAAACCTGAAAATTCAATTTCTTAGCAGGTTTTGAATCCATTAATTCAAACCACTCGAGTGTTTTTAAAACTGTGGAGAAAACAAATTAAGGTATAATTTTGCTACCATTTGTACATATTTTTCCTATGTTCGAGAATATACGTCAAATTATATGATTTAATATAATCACGATGTACAATTAATGGGTATGCACAAAAACTAGTAAACAAAGCCAGAAAGGCTTAAATACTATCGCATTTCCTTGATTTCTTTAATAAGAGAGCAAGATAACAAAATAGAGAATCATTTCATAAGCCCACCCCCACACCCACCAANCCCCCCCCCCCCACAATTCTAGTTTCTAGCTCTAGCCAGAGATGAACGAAAAAAAAAAATCTCCCTCACCTAATCTTTATAAATAGAGATCATAATTACATTAACACAGAAATACAAACTACTCAAAAGTCATTTCTATATAGCTAGCCAGCTTATTCGCAATCCACCCATGGCACAAAACTTTCTACCAAAAGGACTCATCAATTTATTCTTAGTATTGGTTCTAGCCACGGCCATATATTCAGCAAAAGCTACCGACCGTAAAGAAACCAATCTATCCTTGTTCTTCCAAGACATCTTGGCCCCGGTGCCGCCAATGCCACAATCATTCTGGTTGCAGGTGTTGCTGGCAATGCTCGGACATTCACCCAATTTGGAACCGTCTTTGTCACCGATGACTTTATCACCGAAAGCGCAGATCCAAATTCACCCGCAGAAGTTGGCTGTGCACAAGGCATGTACGTGACAGCGGGGTTGGACGGGCTGAATTTACATGTGATGATATCAACTGTGTTCACAAATAAGGAATACAGTGGAAGCACCTTGGAAATACAAGGTGTTAGCTAGCAAGCAATTTGAGGTTGTTAGAGAGGTTTCAGTGGTGGCTGGGACAGGGAAATTTCGGTTTGCTAGGGGCAATGCTACCTTTGACACATATTTGATATTTCTTTCATTTTCCTACGTACCCACCACGCTGTTAATTATTCGGTGCAACGTGACGGTGCAGCATTACTAGCTAGTTGAAAATTTATATTAATTGATGGGGTCAGAGAAATAAGAAATGTGAACCTATGGTTCTTTGTCAAGGCTAAAATGCCAAGTCCTTGTTTTATTTATTTATTTATTTATTGTGTGTTTTACACACAATGGGCTTTGCCTTGGCCTCAGCAATACGTGGTAAATTCCCCTTTGTTAAAATGAATTCATTTTAACGAAGGGGAATTTATTTTAGGTACTTAGAGCATTCACAATGGATGAGCTAAATAGTACTTTTATCTAAAATAACTCTTTAAATTGATAAAATACCCTATACATTGGAGAAGCTAAAAAAAATGTAGAATAGATATTTTATTAAATTAGCTAAAAAAAAAGCTACATGTAGCGGCACTATTCAAAGAGCTATTTTCTTAAATTTTCTTCCCACGTCTTTTTTTCTCACTATCTCTCCCAAAATTTTCTTCTCATGTTTTTTTTTATTATTTCTCACCTGTTTTCTTTTTTTTCAAAATTTTCTCCTACTATTTCTCTTTCACATCTCATTTTTTTCAAAATTTTATCCTATTATTTCTCTCTCCACATCACTTTTTTCTCAAAAGTTGAAAAATAAGATATTTAAGAAAAATACAATCATTATGATAAATAAAAAATTAAAAATTAAATGATATAGATAAAAATATAATTAATTGGATGTAGGAGGCCCTTAAAAAGTTATTAGCTAAACTAGATAAATTGAGTTTTGATGAGCTACTTTATATAAAAATTTAACTCTTCTATTGTGAATGCCCTTAGTCGTTCAATCTTTTATTGAAAAGACAAAGTATTAATAAACAAATATGAGTTGATTATAAATGTTGCGGAAGACTAAGGTAACTAACCAAAGAGCAGTGTCTTTGATTCTGTAAGGATAAGCGTTTTCGTCTTCCATCCAAAAGATAAAAAATGAGCCTATAAGCTGAAAGCAGAGTATTTGAGAGAAAATTCTCTAATTTGATAATAATTCAATTTATTGGTTTTGCATAATAAGCTATCCTATTTATAGAACGGTTAGCGGTTAGTGGGAATAACTGCTAACCGAAACTGCCCTAGCGGTTAATAGATTTCACTAACCACAACCGCTAACCGCTAAGCGATTAACGGTTAGTGAAATAGGTAACTGTCCGTTAACTGCTTTTTTAAAATTGAGCTTTTTTTGGCTTTTTCTTAGGCTTCTTAGACATTTTTTTTTGCTTTTATTACTACAGTATCATACATTCATACTATGATATTAAGATGAGTAAGTTTATAATGATTTAATGGTAATGCTCAAACTCCTTATGAAATTATTATTATATTTACTTATAAGCTTTTTTTAATTGAACTTATTATCTAATGGTAATGCTCAAACTCCTAAGTTTTAAATTCTTAATGATTTAATGGTCATACACTCATACTTAAATTATATGATCATATTATCTCACAAATCACAATTCATATTAATATAACAAAATTATCTTAGATATAAGAATATAAAATAATGTGATATATGTTTTATAAGTATAAAGTATCTAATAATACTTTGATTCAATTGTGGTTATAAGTAACAAATTGTTTAATGAATCCAATATTAATTACTTAATTTAATATTATATGAATCACATTATCATTGTACATTTATAATATGATTAACTTAAATAAAATATTTGAATTGTCATTGAATCATATGATTGAGTATTGACCTTATACATTTATATTATTCAATATGTATAATTGCATGTATGTATAATTACTTAATATATACTAAATTACAAAATATTATAATAAGAATGTATGATATAAGTACTTACAAAGTTAGTTAATATGTAACTACAAACTAATTAATAATTATGTTACTTATGTAGTTTATGTTACTTGTTGCTAACATATCATATATATATATATATATATATCTTATTACATAATATATCATATATATAAATATTATATATGAATAATTTGTTATTATATAATCACATAAATGATAATAATAATACATTAATACTTCAATTATGGTTATAAGTAATAGATTGTTTAATCCAATCTCAATTAATTAATTTGATATTATACGAATCACAATATCATTGTACATTAATAATATTATTAACTTTAATAAGTATTTGAATTATTATTGAATCATATGATTAATTATTGATCTTTTACATTTATATTATTCAATATGCATAATTGCATATATGTATAATGTAGAATTATAATTTATAACATATATAGACTTATAAGTTGATAACATACATTGGAACTAAGTCTATAGATACTTAATTGTTCATTGTTGTATTAATATGAACTTGCATACTTATAACTTATAACTTATGAATATGTATGTATAATTTGTTATTATATAATCAAATGATTTTATGATTAATTGATAATGTAATATAATAATATAAATTATAGTGATAATATATTAATATTCAAATTATGATTTAATTATCTAAAACAAAAATGTGATTTAATCATTAATGATCAATTGATTATGTTATATGTATAAATATTATTATAATTATAATTATAAAAATATAGTATATAAGCGGTTAGCGGTTACGATTAGTAAACCCTATAACCACTAACCGCTAGGCGGTTATAGCAGTTAGCGGTTAGGCGGTTAGGCGGTTAGGCGGTTGTAGCGGTTAGGCGGTTATAACGATTAGCGGTTGGCGGGCGGTTAATAACCACCCGCATTGACACCCCTACCTGTGGTTCCAAAAGGGACCCATCTGCATGCGTTCCCAATGTCTCCCACAATTGGCATATGATCTTGTTGCACCGTGTGCTGAAACTCCTAAAATTCAGCTCTCAAAGGAGCATCTAATTGCTTGATGTATTGTTGGTAGTTAGATCTTGATACAACATCTCTCTCACGAACGACCTCATTATAAAAGTTGTTGTAGTATAAGTTGATAGTCGAATCTGGATAACGCCGGCTCAAATACCCCATGAATTTGGCTCTCAAAAGAGCCCCTCTCCTACAAGCAGCATTGTTGGAGAAGTTTGTCATCGTTGCGCTAATTGGCTATGATCATGATAAAGCCTGCTCTGATACCGATTGACGTAGTGGAAGACTAAGGTAACTAACCAAAGAACATCGTTTTTTATTCTACAAGGAGAAGCATCTTCATCTTCTAACCAAAAGATAAAAAACAAGCCAACATGTTAAAAGAAAGATAAAATTCCACAAAGTATTTGAGAGAAAATTCCCTGATTTGATAATAATTCAATTGATTGGTTTTACATAATAAGCTAGCTTATTTATAGAAGAAAAAAACTTGTAAAGAAAGTAAACCAAATCCTAGTAGTAATAGTATACCTAATCCTAATAAGGAAAGGTAACTAATTAAAGCAAATATAACCTTATTAATTAAGGAAATGAAATCAAGTCCTAACAAACCACCACTGGGGATGGTTTCGGCCACCCCCTTGGCTCCATGGAGGTGGCTCCTTGGTGCCCAAGAGGGCCACCCCAAGTTTTTTTTTTTCTCTCTTTTTTGAAAAAAAAATATGTTTTTTCTTAATTTTTTAAATAAAAAAATTAATTAGGCGGTCACATGTTAATTTCTAATTAGTCCACGTATTAGTCCGTCAAAATTTGATGTACAAATTTAATGTACTCGAAATAGCACGAGTCATGTGCAGTGTAGCGTTACGATAGTACGAAATAGAATCCACAAGGAATCGCGTTTGTGAAAAACTAATTCTATACCTAAACTAACTCTACTTTAATCTAGTTCCAAATATCGAACATATGGCATGTATAAAATGTAAACTAGACTAAATACTTAAAAACAAATAAATAAAAATACTAAGGTTTAGAATCCACCTCACCACATTAATAAACATATTGTCATGCTTAGTTCATACTTGATTATGCTACAAGGCATATTCTATTTTCTATTATTTAGTTCATACATCCATCTATCGATTAAAAACAATGCATGTTTTAGTGTCACGCTAGTTCATGCACTCTTTAGGCCCTATGAATGTTATATTGTGCCTATTGAAATATTCAAAGCATCTGTCCGTTTGACAAAAGATGAAATGTATCCATCGGACAAAACACTATGAATATCTAACTACGGCACAATCAATCACAATCTTCTCACGAAATTGAATTGAAACGAACATTCATGACATTAAACGACGGATGGAATATTAAACTAAATACAAAAACATGAAGATAATTAAATGGTGAGACTTCATCTTCAACCTTAGTTGAAGATTTAGCATCTAATCATAAATAAATAAAGGCTAATAAAATAAATGATGATTTAGAAGGTTTACAATGAAAAACAGAAAGGTTTTTGGCCTCCAAAGCGCTTCCTAAAACGTAAATTTACAAAATATACATGAGATTTTATTTAAAGGGAAAACTAATGTGCTGCCAGGTCATATGGGTGCGCTCGAGCGCCTGCCTATGTGTGCTCGATAGCAAGTAGTGCGATCGAGCGTACGTAACAGCTCAAGAAACCCACGTCACAAGCATTGAAGCAATGGCTAGGACAACACGGGAATAGCAGGCTAATGTGGAGTGCGCTTGATCGCAGGTCTTAAGCTCGAACAAAAATTCTATTGATTGTGTGGTGAACAGTTTTTGGTTCTTTCAATTTTTATTTTTAGTAGTGATCAATAATTCAGCTAAACAATACGCTCACACACATAGCTACGTTTATATCACGTCACAATCAAAAAATAAAAATAAAAAGTAATAATTTTAAAAAATTTATCAAACAATACCACTATATTCGTCAACAAATCACGTTTTAAAAACTAATTTTATATAGAATTATACCAAACACACTTGTCGTCTTCAAGAACACAAAATAAAAAACAATTTTCAAAGACCTAGAAACCCTTGTGTGCTTATCCTAAACTTGGGCAAAAGACGTGTGAGATGACATGATGCACAAGAGGGCATTAATTAAAGTCATCTTTGATTATTTAAAATAATTGTTAGTTGATGCTAAAAAAAAAAAAAAGAGTAACGCTTGGGAGAAGCATTTCGTGTGGAACCTGTCCGCACAAAATGGTGTCATGGGTTAACCCAATTAATTTAAAAATAAAAATAAAAAAACCTTGAAGAAAGCACGCGTGAAGTGAATGGCCAACTAAAATCATTCAATAGCTATAGCCTGTAGAGTGTAGAGTATAAACCAGTAGAAACTGGAACAAACCATGGCCTTAGAATCGTGTATTGGTCAAAGATCATCATTCGAGGACCCTTGTCAAGACTTACGTAAAACCGTTCACATGATAGTATTATTAGCCAACAAAAGTGGGTTGGAAGTCTTGGAAACGAGTCTAGTTTGGATCGGAGGTTCGGAGCCCCGGTTTAGGTTGCTCTCTCAACATCTATATCCCGCTCCAGATCATGAGGTGTGATGATGCGCCACCACATAATAAAATCTCTCTCTCTCACCAGCTAGTTTGCTCCACCATGGATTCCCAACTTCAAAAATACAAATAATTTGAAAAACTTGCATATATATATAACAATTCTCAAGCACATATATTGGCCATCACAAAGGAGAAGGGGGATATTTATTACATAAATAAAGCTAATAGAAACCAATAATAAGATCTAAAAATTAACATGGTGTCAAGAAAATTATAGTTCAACCCAAACACAAACAAATCAAAACCCAACACTTTTCAAGCTAACCCATTAAGAAAAGAAAAAAGAAAAAGAAAAGACAAACCAGCGCAACTAAAACTTATGATTCAGATCTTTACATTAAAATCAAACCTAGGATGGATGATGGAAAGAGAAGAGCAGGCATGGGACGGGTTTTAACATCAGCCCACGATTTTCTTCACCGTGAGACAGCCTTTCCATGAATCCGCAATAAACTTAACTTTCTTTGATGAATCCCCAATAACCTTGCCTTTCTTCCATAAATCCCCAACACTCTTCGCTCTCTCCCTGACGGAATTCTTGGCATCCTTGATCTTCTTCTTCACCTTATCCGCAAACCGAGCCATTATTATCCCTTGAGAGATGCTGCGAAGAAACCCTTCAGAGAGAGGAAGAAGGTTATCAACTTTCTATACATAGAGAGAGACTTGTGAGACTAAGGGGCATCCTTTTAGGGTTTTTTTTCTTCTTCTTCTTTCTAGTGAGAGAAGATGTGGTAATTTACTTGCGTGCTGGGCCTCGAACTATTTTAAACCGATAATCACGTGGGATCCAACGCATCATTGACACGTGGCGTGAATAAGTAGCTGTCACGCACTCAATCATTTCGCAGGGGTTTACGGGTTGGGAAATGCTTTTTGGCATTCTCCCGCCCAGCTCTTCACCATCTCAACGTAAGAGGAAAGATGATTGGGAGATGAGTTGGAGAATGCATTTTACTATTGTAGCATCTCCCGGCCCGGTTTGAGAAATGCTTCTTTGCAATCAAAAGTCCTTGGCCACCCCAGACCGTCGGTCTGGGGTGGCTTCGGCCACCCCTTGGCCCTTGGGGGGTGGATCGGCCACCCCCAAGGGCCAAAATTTTTTTTTTNGAGAACTCTTCTCTCCCAAAACTTGTACGAGTGGTTAGGAAGCCATTGGATGGATATCAGATGATCCATCAATGGCTCAATTGAGGATCTGAGACGAACGGGTTGTAGCCTTGTAGGGAGGGGGAGGGGATTGATAAGGGTTGATTGCGTGCACTCAAGTATTCAAACAACTACACTGAGAACTAAGAAGCATTGAATGCTCTCTCAGAATCATAGCTGTCTCTTATACACATCTAGATGTGTATAAGAGACAGGGTCTGGGGTGGCCGAAGCCACCCCTGTGCTATACTGGGGTGGCCGGCCAGCCCAAAGGGGCTGGCCGGCCCACCCCTTGTATTTTTTTTAGTTTTTTTTTTCTAACTTTTCTTTATTTTTATTTTGATTTAAATTTTTTTAAAAAAATAATAAAATAATGACAAGTGGACTAGCCACCTCAGCATTTATGGAAAAAATATGGACTTTTGATTGCATTCTAGCAAGACCCTTGATAGTTTCTTCTTGTTTTTCCACGTTGATTGCGCGCGAGATAAGCATGAGCTGGCACTGTGTGTGGGGTGTGGGCCCACATGGATCACCATGGCCTTTTAATATTAAGGCCCAACTTCTTGTTCATTGGGCCCACTTTAACTACGACAATCAGTTTATTTATGGTTTTTTTTCTTCTTTTTTTTTGCATCTTAAAAATGGAAAATGATTATTAAAAAAAAAAAAGTTTATTAGGATTTAGGGTGCAAAAGATGTCATGTTGTCAATTTCTAGCATTTTTTAAATGGTGAATTAATGTATAGTTGGAAGTTGGTAATGACTTCCAAAAATGAGTTTTTTTTTGACATGTCCGCACAAAAGAGGAGGATTCGAACTAATGATCTGCATTTCATTATACGAGGTCTCAGCTGATTGAACTACCTCTTGGGGACAAAAATGAGTTCTTAAAATGAAGTTCATTTCTATATAACTTCCAAACACGCTTCCATATTTGAAGATCACTATTACTTTAAAGAGGAATATTTTAGTCTTATGTGAATATTATTTTTATTTTTTTTATAAAATAATATTAACATAAAAGCAGAATAACACCAAAAATAACCGCAGCGTTTATCTGCTTTAAAAGCCATGGACTTAAATAACATTCAAATGAAAAGCTTTAAAAGCATGGATATTAATAAACTATTAAAATATTTATGCCTGTTGGAATATCAACACAAGCACAGCTCATGGCATGGATAGCATAAAAAGAGGTATAGAAATTTGATTTCACCAGCTGGAATTGAGCTTGAGCCGAGCTAAAAAACCAACGCTCAAGCTCGGCTCATTAGAAATATCTTAGGCTTGGGATCAAGCTTGGGCTCACCAAAAGGGGATACACGAGCTGAGCCGGGTACTCGAGCGGCTCGACTCGGCTCGAGCTTGAGAAGTAGGAAATAATTTATGGGCCGAGTTTCCGAGCCCGAGCCACACGAGCCTTAGATTGTAGGCTCGGCCCGATTAAGCTCATTAATAAAAATAAAAAAATTTAAAAAAAAAAAAAAAACCCAAATCACATTCTGAAAGTTAAAATCAATGAAAAATAAACAGCCTTGATTGTCAATTTAATTGTATGTATCAACATCAACAAACAGCCTTGATTGTCATAACTGAAGCAATTTAGTAATGAACCTATTACAGTATTGCCTAATAGCTTACAATTACAAGCAAACTGAAAATGAACATATCAACCTAAGAAGAGATTACAAGCAAATTGAAAATGAACCTGTAAACCTAACTACCTAAGGACTAAGGAGATTACAAGCAAATTGAAAATGAACCTAACAAGAGATTACAAGCAAATTGAAATTAAACCTATAATGGATATTACAATTTACAAGCAAACTGAAATTGAACCTATAATATATTAAAGATTACAGGGAAACTCAAAAAGATGAACAACTAATAGAGATTACAATCAAACTCAAAAATATGCAACTAATAGAGATTACAATTTACAAGCAAACTGAAAATGAACATAAACAGCTAGATTACTTATAACAGAAATACATAATATATTATACATCAATTTTGGTTCCCACTTGCAGTTTCCAGCTGTCACAAACTAAAGTCTACATTCAATGATTTAAAAATTAAAGTTAGTTACTCATCAAAGTAGGAAATATAATCAAATCAAGAAAGAGAAGAAAAGACTAGACCTATGAGAAAAATGCAACCAAATAACACTTCCCTAGTTGCCAGAAGCCCACACAGACTACACAGACTAACAATCACTGCATTCAATGGGAAAAAAATGGTTAGATATTTTTAACTCCCTTGCAAGATGCCAAAGGAGAATTATCACTTAAGATTTGGTAAAAAAAAAAAAAGAATTTCAAATGCCACAATAATGATTATTCAGAAAGCAGATCTGCAAAATCAATGAGGGCAGAATGAACACAAGTTAGTATATTAATAATCAAAGGAAAACAGTAAACATAAACAGTTTCTTTAGAGAATCCCTCATAGACATAGGCTCATACAGGCTATACAGCATTCACAGAATATTAGGTAATTCCACTACCACCAAATTCTACAAACACAAACACAGGCACAGGTAATAACTAATAAGGTAATTCCATTAGCACCATTTTACATGAACAAAGCAGGAACTAAATTACAAAACAAAACAAAAAATGCAATTAAATGCAAAATAGAAAATGCAACTAAATTACACTACCCTAGTTGCCACATGCCCTCAGTCACTGCATTCAATGGAAGAAAAAATGGTTAGATGTTTTTTAACTCCCTTGCAAGATGTCAAGGGAGAATTATCACTTAAGATTTGGTGAAAAAAAAACAGGTTTGTCCAATATTCCAATTCCAACAAAGCGAGCAAAGGTTAAAGGTATAATAATTGATACAGATTACAGAACAGAACATAAAGATATAATGTGACAAATATTACAGATTTAGACTATCTAGTAATAAGAAAAAGTTAAAATATTACAGATTCAGTAATAAAAAAAGTTATAAGGCTCAGATTCAGTTAAGAGAAATAGATAATCCCTCACAGTACAAAACATGAGCAAACAGCATTCAGGGCAGCTCCACTTCCAACATTTTCTACAAACACAAACCCAATATTAATAATGTGAAATTACAAGTAAAAAAGAGCTTGGAAATAAAATGAATAAAAAATCTTAAACTTACTGGTAAGTGAGGTTTTTTCTTAATACCATGAAGTGCCCTAACCCAATCTGAACCACATAGGAGCATCTGGATAGTATCAGTTGATAATGATGCTCTATGGGGTTCAATTACTCTACCACTAGCACTAAATGATGATTCTGAAGCAACTGTACTGATTGGAACAGCCAATATATCCCATGCCATCTTAGATAAGATGCGGTACTTCAAGGCATTCGATTTCCACCATACCAAAGCATCAAAGTTTGCATCACTTTCATCACCATTCTCACTTTCAGAAATGAATACATCTTCTTCAAGATAAATATCCAAATCAGTTTTCAAGGGCTGGATGATGTCACTGCTTCTACAATGTTGCCTAAACCGTGATCTGCCACCACCAGAAATTCCCTTTGTAACAAAGGCAACTGAAGTACTAGAACTGACTTCAGCAGCAGTTTGCTGTTGAAGGATAGATGAATTATGGGCAGCAATATAAACCTCATTCAACTCTTGCAAAACCCTCAGCACACCCTTTTTGCCATTACCTTCAACATCAAGTGGATAAATGATAGGAAAACGGAAACTGATCAACTTCATTTTGTATCTAGGATCCAACACAACAGCTAAGGCCATCAACATATTCGTATCTCCCCAATACTTATCAAATTTATCACTCATCCTAACTGCCATTAGTCTCATGTATTCATTCTTATCCACAGCCTTAACATCCACAATTTTTTTCATTCTCCACACCTCAGGCAGAAACAGATTGGATGTAGGGTAGTCACTTCCAGAAACAATGTTTGTCACATCATTGAAAACAGCTAATACTTAGTTCACATTCTCAATCTTTTCCCACTCTTCAGGACTTACCACCCACAGAAAAGCCTGCTCAACTCTATGGTATCTAGGAAACACTTTCCTAAACTTAATTGCGGTCTCCAACATCAGGTAGGTGCTATTCCATCTGGTAGGAACATCTAAAATCAATTTCTTACAACCCAAGTCCAACCCCTTAGCTATTTCACTAAACATCTTCAATCGCCTCTCAGAAGCACTATATATTTAATCTCATGCCTAACAGAATCTATAATGTCCCCTATTTCTAAAAGCCCTGCTTGCACTAACTAATTAGTAATGTGGGCACAATACCTAACATGAAACAAAAGCCCCCCAACAGGCAAAAAAATACCCTTCAACCGAAAATCATCTCTCAAAATGTCAATAGCAGCACCATTAGCACTTTCATTATCAACAGTTATTGTAAATACTTTTCTCATAATGCCCTAATCATTAAAAGTGTCTCTTAAGGCACCAGCAATAACAACACCCGAATGTGGAGGCAAAAAATTCAAAATCCTATTTTGGAGGAGCCAATTAGAATCCACAAAATGGCATGTAACCACCATATATGAAACCCTTTGAGAGGAGGTCCACATATCTGTGATTATATTTACCCTATCAACCCCACTTTGAAGCTTTTTCAGTTTTTTCTTTTCAATGTTGTAAGTAGCAATGCAATCACTTTTTACAGTGGCACGGCTAATTTTTTTCAAATGTGGTGTGTAAACCCTCATGAACTTGTTAAAAAGTTCATGCTCCATCATATTAAAAGGATGCTTATATAGAAGTACCATATGGGCAGCAAGTTCTCTAACTCTCTTCTCATTGTAAACAAAGTTTGACAATGTCCCAAAACTATCACTGTCATCACTAGGTTCAAAACACAAAATCTTTTGCTTCTTACAGTTATTTAACTCCACAAACTTCTTACACCCAGTTAAATGCCTACTAAGGGTGGAGGTAGTACTAGATTTCCCTAAAGCAAACAAACCCTTACGGCTTACACCAATGACACTGGTTTTTTCTTACACCAGCTACTATAATTGATGAAACGTCATTCCAGACTTTTGAAGTCTTTTGCCTCTCCTTTTTTTGGAAGGCGGCAGCCCCACCTTCACCCCCAGCCTTAGCCCAGCCCATCCCCAGACACAGACATAGACCCATACCCAGCCCCAGCCCCAGCCCTAGACACAGACCCAGCCCCATCACCATCCCCATCCCCAGACTCAAACTCAACAACAACAACAACAGGTTCATCTGGTGTGCATTCACTGCTAGCAGCCACACCAGATCCAGGAGTACGGTCGGCAGTAAATGTATCATCACCCAAATCGACCTCATTGATTTCATTGAGTTCAATTATATTCTCCATAACTGTTATTAATTTGTAAAAACAAATCATAATCATACACACTTAACAGAAATACATAATTATACTCATAAACAATTAACAGAATCATACTTATAAACACTTAACAAAATCATACTCATAAACAATTAAACAGAATCATACTCATAAACAATTAACAGAATCATACTCATAAACAATTAACAGAATCATACTCAAACACTTAACATAATCATACTTAAACCCTAAACAGAATCATACTCATAAACAATTAACAGAATCATATTCAAACCCTAAACAGAATCATACTCAAACCCTAAACAGAATCATACTCATAAACAATCATACTCAATTAAACAAAATCATACTCAAACACCCTAAACATAATCATATTCAAACAATTAACAGAATCATACTAATAAACAATTAAAAAGAATCATACTCAAACACTTAACATAATCATACTCAAACCTTAAACATAATCATACTCAAACAATAAACAGAGTCATACTAATAAACAATTAAACAGAATCATTTTCTTACACTTGACATAATCATACTCAAACAATTAATAGAGTCATACTAATAAACAATTAAACAGAATAATACTCAAACACTTAACATAATCATACTCAAACCTTAAATAGAATCATACTCAAACACTTGACATAATCATACTCAAACCCTAAACAGAATCATACTCATAAACAATCATACTCAATTAAACAGAATCATACTCAAACCCTAAACATAATCATACTTAAACACTTGACATAATCATACTCAAACCCTAAGCAAAATCATACTCAAACAATTAACATAATCATACTCATAAACAATTAAATAGTATCATACTAATAAACAATTAAACAGAATCATACTCAAACACTTAACATAATCATACTCAAACCCTAAACAAAATAATACTTAAACGATTAACAGAATCATACTAATAAACAATTAAACAGAATCATACTCAAACACTTAACATAATCATACTCAAACCCTAAACAGAATCATACTCAAACAATTAACAGAGTCATACTAATAAACAATTAAACAGAATCATTTTCTTACACTTGACATAATCATACTCAAACAATTAACAGAGTCATACTAATAAACAATTAAACATAATCATTTTCTTACACTTGACATAATCGTACTCAAACAATTAACAGAGTCATACTAATAAACAATTAAACAGAATAATACTCAAACACTTAACATAATAATCATACTCAAACACTTGACATAATCATACTCAAACCCTAAACATAATCATACTCAATTAAACAGAATCATACTCAAACCCTAAACAGAATTATACTCAAACACTTGACATAATCATACTCAAACCTTAAATAGAATCATACTCAAACAATTAACAGAATCATACTCATAAACAATTAAACAGAATCATACTCAAACAGTCAAACCCTAAACAAAATCATACTCAAACCCTAAACAGAATCATACTAAAAAACAATTAACACATACTAAAAAACAATTAACAGAATCATACTCATAAACAATTAACAAAATAATACTCAAACAAATAATGAAAACAGACAGAACAAGTTTTTTTTTTGTTTTTTTTTTAAAAAAAGAAAAACATGAAACTTCAAACTTCAAACAATCAACAGATTCAGCACTGTTGTAGGCTTGTAGCTACTGGCTTGCAAATTAAGTGCTACTAGAGACTCCCTGAAATGATGAAATGAAAGTAAATAAGTAATGAACAATTGAAATTTGAACATTAGTTAGGGTTTTCGAAGGAAAAAAAAAATACTTAACTTAAAAAGGCAGAACTCAGAAGTTGTTCAGATTTCAGAAGTCGGAAGGTTTCTGATTCGAATATTTAGGGTTTTTAAGCACTAAGCAGCAAGCAGGAGCATACATCATCATCAGTTCATACACTCGAATATATAAAAGGGGATCAGGGATTCAGGGAAGGATCATGGGGGGATTTGGGAATAAACAAAAAGATGGCAAACGAGTACTTGATAGCACAGTACTCGATTTCCATTTCCATCATAGTCAGATCAAGAGCAATTATCTTTGTCTCTGCCAAATTGACCAAATCATAGGGTTGGGCACGGGTCGGTTCGGGCGGGTTTCGGTCCGTTCGGCCACCCGACCCGTGCCCCTCGGGTTGTGAAATTTTCAACCCGTGATACGAAGGAAAGGTGGAAAATCCGGCGGGTATTCAGGCGGTTCGGGGCGGATTTTTTTGGTCGGGTTGATCGGGTTGATCGGGCGGATCGAGTATTTTTGGTGATTTTCATGTGAACGATCAATAACAATATTTTAAAAAATAAAACAAAAAATAAAAGGAGAAGACGACGATGCAGAAAAGGCAGCAAGAACCCTCGTGCCTGATCGATTTCTGGATGCAGGAGACGGCGAGGGAGCTAGCGGATGCTACCGCCGCCGGAGCACTCCAGCAACCTCAAGATCGGCAGCTACCTCTTCGCGGCTCAGGACGCGTCGACGTCGTCGCTGCTCTGGGCATCACTACTTGCTCCACGCCTGTCCTTTGATTTTTAATCTTTTGACTTGACTTCTGTGCTTCACGCGTCTTCTTCCCTTATCCACGCCAGACACTGAGGCACCTTTTTTTTTTTTTTTTTTTTTTT
>CM017326.1:4745111-4962104 GCA_006937295.1 Carpinus fangiana | reverse complement strand
TTATGTGAATCCCTTTTTTATGTTGTCTTTTGAAGGCAGTCCAAAATTTATGGATCAGATGAACATTAGCAATAGCTCAGATAAACATTAGCAATAGTAAAAGTGATCTAAAAACAATAGCTCATCTCCCAAAAAAAAAAAAAAAAAACACAAAATTGTTCTTCAAATACTGCTCGAGAATTTGTGCCATTCAACCACTAAGCTATATTGTGCTCATGAACATTTTTTTGTAACATTTAGTATTCTAACAATTAAATTAGGTCTTTGTCAATTGCATTTAGATTTTTTTTTTCACTTTTTGATTTGGTATTATTGTACTTCACTTTTTAACGAATGCAATTATTAATGTGTTTTCTTTCGACTATTTGTTATGCAGATGGATCAGCCGACAAGTGGTAGTGGGCTATCTGGTCCATAATCATCTACTGTTTATAAGGTAGTTAAATCTAACATGTTTTTTGTTTGTTTTTTGTACCCCATAGTTAGTACCGTTTATTTTTTTATTTTTTTACATAGAAAGAAGAAAGACATATCCAACAGGAAAGCATGTACAAGTGTTGGTGGTACACATTCCAAGAGCAAGGTACTCCACATTCCACAGCTTGTTGATGAGCAAGACCACACACCGCCTCCTGTATTTGCTGATGAAAGAAAAGAATTACTGCCCACTAGAGTTGCTGATGAAGGAAGAGTATCACCTCCCACTGGAGCTGTTGATGAAGGAAGAGTATCACCTCCACCTAGATTTGTTGATCATGAACAAGGATTTGGTGCAAACGTTATCTTACCTCCAGCATAAGGTGTGTCACTCAGAGCCTTAACATATAATCTAGTAGTTCCTACATTGTCCATAGGAGTAGGGCTGGGCACGGGTCGGTTCGGGCGGGTTTCGGTCCGTTCGGCCACCCGACCCGTGCCCCTCGGGCTGTGAAATTTTCAACCCGTGATATGAAGGAAAAGGTGGAAAATTCGGCAGGTATTCAGGCGGTTCGAGGCGGATTTTTTTGGTCGGGTTGGTCGGGTTGATCGGGCGGATTGGGTATTTTTGGTGATTTTCATGTGAACGATCAATAACAATATTTTAAAAAATAAAACAAAAAATAAAAGGAGAAGACGACGATGCAGAAAAGGCAGCAGGAACCCTCGTGCCTGATCAATTTCTGGATGCAGGAGACGGCGAGGGAGCTAGCGGATGCTACCGCCGCCGGAGCACTCCAGCAACCTCAAGATCGGCAGCTACCTCTTTGCGGCTCAGGACGCGTCGACCTCGTCGCTGCTCTGGGCATCACTACTTGCTCCACGCCTGTCCTTTGATTTTTAATCTTTTGACTTGACTTCTGTGCTTCACGCGTCTTCTTCCCTTATCCACGCCAGACACTGAGACACCTTTTTTTTTTTTTTTTAAGGGCCGACGCTTCACGTGAAATGGCAGGCACATTTATTTTTTTTAAGGGCCGGCGCTTCGCGTGAAATTGCAGACACATTTAACCCCTCTTTTTTTTTCTTTTTTTCTTTTTTTTATAAGACTAGCACTTCACGTGATATGGCAGAAAAATGGCAGAAAATTGTCCTCAAATATCAGACGCAAATATCTCAGAAAGTCTTCTTTCTCTTCCTCCTTTCCATTTTTTCCATAAATATACTGAGATATATTATATTATACGTACTTTTAATATATATATATATAAAATAATATATATTGCGAAAGTGGGTGAAAACGGGAGCTAAAGAGAGCCTTGCAAATCATCGTAACCCACGTTTACATTCTATATTTTCCTAAGAAAACACTCTACTCCCTTCCTTTTTGAAAAAAAAAAAAAGAATCTTAGCACTCTTTCTCTGTCTCTTCTTTCTCTGTGTGAGCTTTTCTTGTACTGTTTTCATGTTCTCATAGACTTGCTCTGCTTCACGCCTGCCTCTTCAGCTTCACGCCTGCCCTCTTCCTCTTCCTCTTCCCATTTCCCAATTTCTTTGTTGTGCTCTTTTAGTTTTTCTTTTATTCTCCCTCTCACAGACTTATTCACCCTATCCTCGAACCCAGTTGGAAACTCGGAGCATCCCGATGACGGAGAACAAGGCCTTGGCCTCCAGCCCCAGCTCCGAACTGCATGCTAGCCGGTGATAACGAAAGGTGGGTGAGGCCGTGAGGGAGAGGGACTGCGGTCTGAGGGCCTGTGCCTCTGCAACTCGAAATGTTCAAACAAAAGTGAGTCGTGTGAGGAAAGTTCTAGGGTTTTTTTTTTTTTTTTTTTAAAGATATGCAGATATGCGGGTATATTTAGGGCGGGGCGGGTATCCGCCTAAAAAAAATCATTAAACCCGAGACCCGATCCGATCCGCTCAGATTTTGGGATTTTCAATCCGAACCCGCAAAAAAAGACCTAAAATCCGCCCGGATCGGGGCGGCTCGGGGCGGGCCGGCTCGGGTTGGTCGGATCGGGCGGGTTCTGCCCACCCCTACCAAATCACAACAAAAATGTCACAGAACAGTTGAAAAAACACAAATAAATTGAAATAATAAAATATAAACAACGTAAATAAGATAAGAAGGATTAGGCGGCGAGATTGGACGGGCTAGGAGAACTCTTCTCTCCCAAAACTTGTACGAGTGGTTAGGAAGCCATTGGATGGATATCAGATGATCCATCAATGGCTCAATTGAGGATCTGAGACGAACGGGTTGTAGCCTTGTAGGGAGGGGGAGGGGATTGATAAGGGTTGATTGCGTGCACTCAAGTATTCAAACAACTACACTGAGAACTAAGAAGCATTGAATGCTCTCTCAGAATCATAGTTCCCTGCCCGGTTAGAACCCTAATTGAGATGGAGAGATTAGAGAAGTGGCTGTTTAGAACTAGGGCTGGGTGAGCGAGTGGTAGGCTTGTCATGAGTGAGTTTACGAGAACCAAAGAGAGAACTCAGAGAAGGCTCGAATCAGTGAATCTGAATCGATTTTGTTTTTTAAGGTTTTTAGGATATCAAATGATCCCCAGCCATTGGATTTAGAAAACATTTAGTATTGAACGGTTGGATTTGATCCAATCTTTAGGGTTTCTTCCTAATGTGCCGCGTGTCCCACTTATGGTAAATAAGTTTTTAATCCAATACAGCCGTTTCTAATCAAATATTGTGTAATCCTTTCCTATAGGCCATAGCTTATATAGATTAAATTTTTTAATGGATTTGAGTCGTTCGATTAGTTAATTCTAGCAAGCTTACTATGATTTGGGGAGCACCAGATTACTCTCCGGTTAGGCATGGTTTCCAGTTGTCTTCCATTGGGCGTGATCCAACGGCTGACGTTTAATCGCCAAAAATTGGACGGCCTAAATTAAATTGAAACATGCCTCCTTAATTCTCGTGCTTGCGTGTAGAAAACGATACTGGATAATTATCCAGTGCGTGCATGATTTCGTGAAGCCGGCTCGATGTATACTCTATATTTCATCTTCACCATTTATTCTCAAATTGATTTTAAACCTAATTTAAGATTTGTGAGCTCACGTGTATTTCGGACACCTGATCATAACCGGTTGGGTGATTGGTTTATAGCTGTACACCATTTTCTCAATCCAACGGCTCAAGTTTGATCTTAAAAAAACGGACGGCCCTAAACGATTGTTGAGATACCGAGACTTGTCAGTCTCGATCCTCCACGGCATAACTCACTGAAACCAGCACCATTTAAATGACATGATTTTTTTTTTTACTGTTGATTCTAATGTTATTAATTTCATTGAATTTTAGACCATGTGATTAAACAGCTTATAGTGTGATGCGCTGCACTAGATAACTATCATTGTGGGGGTGGTTTACAGCTGTCGTCCACTTATACGATCCAACGGCTACGGATTAATCAAATTTCATCGGACGGCTAGAATAAATAAACGTTATATATTTTAATTCAAACTTTATTAATTATATTAATACGGATTAATCAAATTTATTAATTACTTATTAATTCTAATTTAATAATTATACTTTCTTAGTTTCTTAATACGTTTGTTTATTACTTTATTAATTATACTTTATAATTTAATTAATTATAATTAATATGTTTCTTGACCTTCCTTGCTCTTTAATTACTTAACAATATTTTTAATACTTTATTAATATAATTAATTATACTTTATTAATACGGATTAATCAAATTTAATTCATACTTTATTAATTATTTATATGATATGATTATATGATATAATTAATCATAATTTATATGATATGATATAACTAATCATAATTTATACTTTATTAGTTATATGATATAATTAATTCATATTTTATTAATTATACGATATAATCTAATAAATCTATCATACTTTATTAAATGGGGAAACTTCATAAAACCCCCTAAACTTCCATCCGTTTTGAAATACCCCTCCTAAACTTTAAAAACTCTCAATTTATACCCATGAACTTTCAACTGCTCTCAATTTGGACCCATTCGTACAAATTAGGGCACAAAATTTTTGAAAAATACCAAAATACCCATGACTTTCATTTTTTAAAAAAATTAAAAAAATATCTGGAAGTTAGAATTTTATATAAAAGTTACTGTTTAAAATTCACTATTTAAAATTTCAAATTCCAAAATGTTTTTTAATTTTTTTAAAAAAATGAAAATCATGGGTATTTTGGTCTTTTTCAAAAAAAATTTGCCCTAATTTGTACGGAAGGGTCCAAATTGAGAACAATTGAAAGTTCAGGGGTGTAAATTGAGAGTTTTTAAAGTTTAAGGGGGGCATTTCAAAACGGGTGGAAGTTCAGGGGGGTTTTGTGAAGTTTTCCCTTATTAAATTAAGTTATCCCTGGTCCCTACCTTACATATAATTAATTATATGTTATTTATCAACTTATCCTCCCTACCTTACTATTTACTTTATTAACTTATCGTACCTTACTTATTTACTATTTAAATATGTTACTTATCATACTTTATTAACTTATCCCTACCTTACTTATTAACGTATATGGTGTCCCTATCTTACTTATTAACTTATACCTACCTTATTCATCTAATTATCTCTACCTTACATATAATTAATTAGATGTTATTTATCAACTAATCCAGTTATCCCCACCTTCCTTCCTATTTACTTAATTACTTAATTACTTTATTAACTTATCATACCTTACTTATCCCTACCTTACATATAATTAATTATATGTTATAAATCAACTTATCCCTGCCTTACTATTTACTTTATTAACTTATCATACCTTACTTATTTACTATTTAAGTGTGTTATTTATCATACTTTATTAACGTATCCCTACCTTACATATAATTAATTTTATGTTATTTATCAACTTATCCAGTAATCCCTACCTTCATATTTACTTAATTACTTTATTAACTTATCAATGTTATCATACCTTACTTATCCCTACCTTACATATAATTAATTATATGTTATAAATCAATTATCAATTTATCCCTACCTTACTATTTACTTTATTAACTTATCATACTATGATTATTATTGAACCAATTATTATTGTTGATTAATTACATGGTTAATTTGTTTTTTTTTTTTTTTTTTGGTTACATTGTCATGCGGATTGGGTCATGTCGGGTCGAATGATAAAACGGGTCGAGCTCACGAGCCCTAAACGAGTCGGGGGAGCCAAGCGAGCTTCAAGTTAAATGAGCCGAGTTCACGATCCCTAAACGAGCTCGAGTTTAACGAGTCGAGCTCACGAGCCCCCGTCGAGCTTAATCGAGCGAGCTGGGTATGTGTCGCTAGCTAATCGAGCGAGTTTCAACAGTAACGAGCGAGCTTCAACAGTATTGAGCTCGAGCTCGGGTCGAGCGGGTATCGAGCGATCTGTCGGGTGTATCGGCTCGTTTACAACCCTACTTGAAAGTCAATAAAATAGTAGATTAATTAATTGGAAAGTTAATTAAATTAATTGAACCAATGAATCTGTGCCTGCATGTCATACATATTTATTGCTTCAATTTGAAAAAACATGGAGAGAAAAAAAGGGTTTTTTCAAATTTTGATTAGATTTAGGGAAAAATACAAAATTAGTCATTGTGGTTTACTTGATTTACAATTTACTTCATGTGGTATCAAAATGAACTCAAAAGTCCCTATGGTATGCAAAAAAAACAATTTAGTCCCTACAGTTAAATTTCATCCATTGACTTAATGGATTCCATTAGCGTGTCATGTCACATCCAATTAAATTATGACACGTGTCATGTTTTATTTATGACTTTTAAAAATCACACTTAGACTTTCCACATCATATTATTACGCCAACTAATATTCCCACCTCAGCCTTTTTTTCTTTTTTTTTTTTCTTTTTTTAATACATTAAACACATTAGATAAAATATTTTTAAAAACCCTAATTCTACCAAATTATTGATTTGAAAACCTAATTCAAAAGAAAACAAATTCTTCTTCTTCTTCCCTCCTCTTCTTCTTCGTCTCTTTTTCTCTGTCTTCTTCTTCTTCTCCGTTTTTTTCTTTTTTCTTCTTCTTCTTCTTCTTCTATAACACAAAAGTATATATAGTTGACATCGGAAAACCAACAAAAACTTCAAATTGCTGTTTTGATTTATTCAATTCGTTTGTCTTTTCTTTTTTTGACAAAATTAGTGAATTCTTTTCAATGGAGTTTGGGTTAGAAACATTCTTATTTCGAGATTTAATTGTTGTAAATAAAAATTGCTTTCGTTGTCCATAGATAAATTAATTTATAAGAACACTGTAAACTTTTTGGTAATCAATTATTTTAAATTGTTAAAGATGTTGTGAGAAGTAAAAAAGGAAGTGAGAATATATACAAACTATATTGAAAGTCTATAATTAAATTTCTATATTTTATCAGGGGTGTCAGTAAAGAAATTTTTTTTTTTTCCTCCGTCTCTGTATTGCCCTCTTGAATATTGCCAAGAATTGAAAAAGCGGAATTTCAACATAGGAGAAGAGCATAAGAGAAGAAATAAAAGATAGGAAGAGACAGAGAAAAAAAAAAAAAAAACCACGACAAGAAAAAAACAGAGAAGAAGAGATGGAGAAAAAACCATGACAAGAAAAAAATGGAGAAAAAGAGAAGGAGAAGAAAAAAAAGGGAGAAAAAGAGAAGGAGAAGTAGTAGTAGTAGAAGAAGAAGAAAAAAAAGGGAGAAAAAGAGAAGGAGTAGTAGTAGTAGTAGAAGAAGAAGAAGAAGAAGAAGAAGAAGAAGACAGAGAAAAAGAGACGAAGAAGAAGAGGAGGGAAGAAGAATAATAATTTGTTTTCTTTTGAATTAGGTTTTTAGATCAATAATTTGGTAGAATTAGGGTTTTTAAAAATATTTTACCTAATGTGTTTGTTAAAAAAAAAAAAAGAAGCTGAGGTTGGAATATTAGTTGGCATAATAATATGACGTGGAAAATCCAAGTGTAATTTTTAAAAGTCATAAATAAAACATGATACGTGTCATAATTTAATTGGATGTGACATGGCACGCTAACGAAATCCATTAAGTCAATGGATGGAATTTAACTGTAGGGACTAAATTGTTTTTTTTACATAGCACTGGGACTTTTGAGTTCGTTTTGATACCACATGGAGTAAATTGTAAATCAAGTAAACCACACGGACTAATTTTGTATTTTTCCCTTAGATTTAATAGATAAATGATAAATATGCCTGTCAATCCAAGCTGAGGACAGTTTTTAAGGTAGTGGGACCACAATTTGTTTAGAATCTTAGAAGGTGGGACCCTATTGGCCTTCCTATCAAATTTCTTAATGTGGATTATAAATTGATGACAAAGATTTATGTAGAAGCTAATTTCACATGGCCAATATAATTGTTGTCTTCTTAAATTCATCATGGCCCCATGAAGAAACTTCATCATTCATGAATACCAACATCTTCCAAGACATGGGGCAAAGGGGTAGAAAAAACATTAAATATATGCATTATAATTCTAAAATTATTGACAAAGTGGTAATTGAAATTTCTTAGTTCAATGATTGATATCTCCTCCAATTAGGGAGAAATTAGAGATTATCTAATTATTAATTTTGACTTTTCATTTTAAATCCAATGGTCTATAAAATGTTAGCTACTTTTGTATAATCAAGGCATTAAATGCTGGCTTTTATTTTATCGAGGTTTAAAATGATTTTATAGACCGTTAAATTTAAAATGAAAGGCCACGATTAACAATTGGAGAATCTTCAATTCCTCCCCAATTGGAGGGGATCCAAATCCGATTTGTAAACCCAATTAAAGGCCTATCTGTGTGTGCATTTGAAGAGTATAAAAGTGTGTTTAACACTAACAAAGTTCTTTTGAAAAAAAAAAAAAGTACCTGTTTGATAAAAAAAAAAAATTTGAAAACGCTTTTAAATGTTCAAAAAAACTAAAAAAATGATACTTTTACCAAAAGCCAAAAAGCTTTTTTTGACTTAAAAGCTCAATTTCTCAAACCCAATCCCAAACATGCTCTAAGTATTTGGTAAAATTGTAATTTGGCATTTAAAATCGTAGTTTCGTCTTTACAAAATCATGTGTTAAAAAAAAAAAAAATTCCTTGCGATTTGAAAATGCAAATTTTTATGTTTTTAAATTGTACATACACTCAAACGATATATTTTCTATGATTTAGATTAAAATTACACTTTTTGCCTGCGAAACACACCCTTAGTTAGAAATCAACGTGAAACATTGGGCATGTTTGGTAGCTGTTTTGGAAACAGTTTTTCTGTTTCGAAAACAGAAAAATGCGTTTTTGTACCATTATTACTCATAAGCTCCTTTATAATCCACACAAATCTATGCGAGCTAATTAATTATTTTTCAAACGTTGGACAGAAATGTTAAACCTAAATTAGTTAGTGGGCTTCCTGTTTTGACATGTTCATCATGATCTTAAATATTGAAAGTAAACAAGTTACTACACCATATTAAAAACATGGAATCAGATTTGGTAGAATCAAACCACCTTCAAGGGGACGGGTGCATATTTATTCCAACCAGATAACATGCAACTGTGAAGTGTATATATATATATCACTTGATTTCTTTAGTGATTCTTTGCAAAAGCTTTGCAGTTGTTATTGTCGTCTGCAATTATGCACAACAATCGTGGCATTACACTATATATATTCTTTCTTTGTCTACTGCTTTTAACTGCAATTGAATATGACTTTCATTTGCAGTTCTCAGGGTATTGCATTCGATGGATTCGGATTCCATGCCATTCTTAGGGTATTGATGCAATACAATACTGTACTTTGAAATCTTTTGATGGTTCTAGTGGATGGGCCGGCCACTCTCAAAAAGGTGGTTCGGGAACGGTTTGGTCACTCTACAATAATCTTGTTGACATGATTAATTTGAACCGTTCATCTGAAATGAACAACCCAAAAAAAAGTAGTTAGAAGAGATGAAAAAAATCACATTCAGCCAAAATCTTTCGAATCAACCCTAACTATCAAATTTGGGTAAATTTTGATTTTAAAATTTTTCCGTTCATTATATCAATCAACTGAGAGGCATTTTTGTCACAAAATGGAGAAAATTGCCTTTTTAAGGCAAATAGA
Organism: Carpinus fangiana; assembly: GCA_006937295.1. NCBI lineage: Eukaryota > Viridiplantae > Streptophyta > Magnoliopsida > Fagales > Betulaceae > Carpinus > Carpinus fangiana. The sequence continues at coordinate 4,952,552 of CM017326.1, read as the reverse complement.
GATGGTGCTATCACTAAGATTGGTGCCGTTAAGTAACTGAAAAGTTAATGTAAAAAAAAAAAGCCAAGTTAACAAATAGAGTAGTGATAAAACCCACGCCAGCATGAGTGAACAGTAATTCACTCTGGTGTGAACAGTAACAAAAAATTATTGTTCAAATTTTTTAATATTTTTTTGTTGCTGTTCACACTAACGTAAGTTAGTGTTCACTCACGCCGGCATGGATTATTTCTCTACTCTAACAAATAAGTCTATGTACTAAATTTATGTCCAAAATTTTAATAAAAACCGTTAAGAGTATCATATCAATACCAATTATATTGCAATAAGTCTTTTAGACAATTAAAGAAAAAATGAAAACTATATATCAAGGCCCTAGGCCCTAGGACTAGGAGTAGGAGGGTCCACGAACCCTTGATAGCTAGAATAGAACTAATACGCTACATGCCAAAAGCTCTCGGGAACTTGGCTCCCTCCCTTCAAAGTTCAATAATGTTTCTGTTTCTGTTAGTACTGTTACCTCTCAGAGAGTAACATTTCATTTCCTGCCTGCAAAAAGGCTCACTGTCTTTTTCCTACGATAATCTTTGTCCTATTCTTTGCTTTTCATTGTATTTGTTTTGTTATGTTTTTTCCTTTCTTGAAGTTATAAGTTGTTATCTTCTTCTGTTCTTTTTGTTCTGACTTGTCTCCTTTCCTTTCTCTCTCTTTTTGTGGCTTTCATTGTATTTGCTTAGAGCCTTAGAGAGAGCCCCCCAAAAATAAAAATAAAAAAATCATACAAACATGTATCTAGGGGTGTTCTGGCGGGACAGTTATAACCGCTTCGCCAATCGCTAACTATTTATAACCGTTTTTTAATAACCGTTAACCGCTAACTACTTTGTAAAGTGGTTATTAAAAACCGCTAATCACCTAGGGTGGTTGCAGTTAGCGGTTAGCAGTTTTAAGGGTATGAAAAAGCGGTTATAACCGCTAACCACCTTTATTTATACATAATTATATATTATTTATTTATATTAATTAAATATATAAAAAAAAAATCCAAAATGACGCCATTTTGGTTGGAGAATAAGATGAACCTAAGGCTTGTAATATTTGTTTTGCTTACGTTTGTTGGTTTCAGACTTTCAATGGTTTATAGTATGTTTTGACTTTGGGCCATTTAATGTATTTGGGCATTATGACTATGTATGTGAAATAAACCCAAAAAATAGCATGTTTTTCGGCCAATAGGGCAAAATAAGCCCAAAAAATATGACAAAATAAGCCCAAAATATATGAAAAATGATGGCTTAAAATATAAAAAAAGCTCAAAAGCTCATTTTTAAAAAACCGGTTATAACCGTTAGCAGTTTGAATAAACGCTAACCACCAGTTATAGCATAACCGCTAACCACCTAGGAGGAGGCGGTTGCGGTTATTAAAAATTCGATAACCGCCAGTTATAACCGTTTGAACACCCCTACATGTATCCATCTTATATATATAATGGTACGTTTCCTCTTGTTAGGGAAATTGAAATTTTGAGATATATACTTATGAGCAATTTATAGGATCATTTGTATGGGTTGTGCTATATATGTACCATGCACCTTCGTCTTTGGTCCAATTGCAAAAAGGACACACCGTCCATGCACGCACATCATCTCTGGTGCAACTACAAAAGAAACCATTATCATCCACCATATAATACATAACTATTGGCTCTAATGCCGCTAATTAAAGTATCTCTAGCAGTTGATAGTTATTTTAGTCATTCAAAATCAACTTTTTTAGTTTAGCTATTACTTTTTCGCAATGAACTCTAGCAGACTCTATTTTACAATACACTTTTATTTAAATATTGTTTTTTAATCTTCTTTTTAATTATTTTTAACCCCATATTTTTCTTGCTCCTCTCTCTCGTCTCTCTCTCCCTATCGGCTAAAGAAACTCTAGAAACCCAAACGAAAACTAGAGGCAACAAACCCTGCAAAATTTCACACCAAGAATTTAAGAGCATCATTTTTCTTTTCTTCTCTCTCTCTCACACAGCAAAACCATATTTCTCCATCTCTGGGAACCAAAAACCCTTCCAAAATTCCCACTCCTTACAAACCCAAAAAGCCCAAATCAAATTTGCAACTAAAATTTTCCAACTGGCCAACATATCCACATATCACGAAATGGGATTGGTGGGTATGGGCTCTTTGGTAACGGTGGAGGAAGAAGAGGAGGACGAGGAAGACAAGCTCACCGTGAAGTGGAGGAAGACGAGCTCGTCATGAAGTGGATGAGGAAGACAGGCTCACTATGGGTTGGTGGGTCTGGGCTCTTTGGGTTTATGGAATCTTCATTTTATTTGGGCGGAAGAAGAAGAGAGCGACAGAGAGGGGGAATGAGAGAAAGAGAGAGAAAATAGAATATAATACTACTTACTACTACTATAATGAACTTTCATATTTGAAAGTTTACTGTAGCAGTAGTAAGAAAAAATGTCACTTTACAATAACTGCTGGAGCAAGAAAAGTTAACAAAATAGCTAAATTTAACTAAAAAATAACTTAAAACTACTGTTGGAGATGCTCTTAAGGAAATTGACATTTTGGAGTTTTCGTAACAAAACCATAATATAACATGTTGGAACACTATTCCACCAAAAAACTTAAGCTTATGAGTTTGGACCCAAGTATATTCACACTTGTAACATATGATGTGGAACTTAACCCTTTTAAACTCAAACGTGTATACTCAACACCTATCAAAATGGCTTAAATTTTATATTTAGGACAACAATGTTAACATTAGAGTCATGGCATTGTAGAGGGAGTGTATGGCAATGGAGGAACTTAAGTTTCCAGTCCAGCAATAAGAGCTTCCAAGGACACACCCAATGATGACCAACTGTAAAAAGTTCTCTGCAGAAAAGTGTGCTGCACTGAAAATGACCGAGCTTATGAAGATTGCTTGCTGCAATTTCATCGTGGGTAACATTGATGTCAAGAGAAACCCTCTATAAACAGTTTCCTCCAGAACAGGGGTGACAATGCAGTAAAGAAGGACACAAGCTGCCTTTGAGATGTCATTGCTCAGAAGGATCTCCTTCAATATGGGGTTGTTCACAGGCTGCACGTATATGGCATTAGAGAAGTTACTTGATAAGGCAGAAAAGAAAAGAGCATTTCAAAAGTTCAAAGCACCAAATTTTGTATCACCAAACCTCCAATGATTTCTTCTGTACTTAGAGATGTAGAAAAACATTATAGAGGGGAATTAGATAATAAAATTAAAATCCACATCAGAAACTCAACAAAAGCATGCAACAGCTAGAGAAGAACTCTATGAAGTTCCTTCTAGAGCAATCAAGTGTTGCATGCCTCACATTAATGAGTTAGCATTTCAACATCCAGTGGAGATCAAACTGATCCTTTTTGTCTTCTTTGCAAATCACATGTAGGAAAAACAGGCGTGATTATTGAGACATTCTAAATTGTTTTGAGAACAGATCTGATTTGCTAACCGCTACCTACACTGCACCAGTCTTTGAGACCATTCAATCAACTATTTTAAAAAAAGAAAAAAGAAAAAAAATCCTTTTAAGTTATTCCTAAAACCTCTTCTGCGAAGCTCTACCTATCCTTGAAACCGTATATATTGGAACACATCAATTAATCCTCAATAAAGTGCAGAATTCAGGCAATCCTACATCAGATATTCATCTTCTCCTTTTCTTTTTCTTCCAATCAATTACTTTAAAACAGGTCTGATTTGCTAAATTGCTACATAGGATTGAGAACATGTAATCAAATGTAAAAAATTTCCTCAAAGTTACTTCTAAAACCTCTTCTACGAAGCTCTGATCCTCCCTGATACTGTGTATATAAGGCTACGCTAATCACATAGCACAATAAACAACTAGTCACTGAAATCAAAACAAGTTATAATATGCTGAAACACATCATCAAGCTCTGTGCAGGGAATTCAGTACCATTTCAACAACATAACCAATTTTCATGCACTAAAACATTTTTTTTCCAAAGTTCGTTAATCACAATCATCAGACATCAGATTGGTTGTTTTCTTATTAGAAATCAATTCCTAACCACACTTGTAGATGAATTGATTCACTAAACCCTTTTTTTCCAATCTGCACGAGACTAAACATGTATGAATTAGGCAATTTGAAAAGTATTTCCAAACTAGTTTTTTATTCCCAAAATTCTTCCATTCATTCAAAAGTATAAGCTTATTCAATAGCTTTAAAAACTAAGAAGAAAGGGAAGAAAATTATCTCAAGTTTGGGTGTTACATCAACAGGTCAAACTTAAATAAGATAAATAAAATGAGCAAAGCAAAAGGAGAAACCCATTGACCAACCTTGGACCCAATCAATCTGTCCGCAAGGATTGATGTAAGAAACACCAACAGAAACAGAAACCCAAATCCTAGTATTGATGCCAACAACCAGTTCCGCTCTTTTGATAACTTGTAGGCTTTAAATAAGTTTAAAAACTCATATTTTGGCTTAGCAGTCCACTGTAGTAGAAACAAAGTTGCAATGAACTCTAAAATTTGAACTACAAGCAGTGATAATACCTGCACTAATGAAAAAAGTAAATTGGAAACGGAATAAAAAATGATGCCAATCATCAATGAGCAACTTCATTAATCTGAAACTCAGACAAATTGAGAGTTTGAAGAAACGAGTCCAGCTAAAACTCGAATTCAGACACTCAATTTGATTTGTTCAATGCAGGCACAAAATCAAAATAGGCCCATGATAAAGTGAGTTAAATCTAATAGATCATGAATGAAAAGGAAAAAAAAAAAAAAAAACATAAAAAGGAATGAGACAAATCTCATGATCATGGGATAAAATACTAGGTCAGATCCCAGACAATCACATTATATTACATATCTGCAACTGATGCCTTGCAGAAGCCCAAGATATTCATAACTCCATACTACGAAACTATTTGCATGAAAACAAGAGTAACTGCCTGTAAGTCAGAATCCTTGTTCTAAGTAAACAGCAAAGGTTGCAAGGGTTGGATTATATGCTGTGTCATTAGCCTCATTTCACCATGAATGCCTATCCAAACCTATCCTAAAATTAAATGAACATATCAGACCCTTAACAAAAGTAACCCTCTGCCTCTCTGAGTCATGTCAGATAGGCTTCCCTGACATCTCTTTATAATGTGCATGTCGATCAAGGAGAGGGCATCTGAAGCACATTTTCTGAGATAAGAAGAAAGTGAAGTACAATAGAAAAGAAAGAAGAAGAATAGAATAAATAAAGTGCCTCCTTCTCCTATCCCATTACTCCAATAATCTGATAGAGTCTAATCAATGCAATTACTGTTCATAGATATCAAATGCACTCACCTCAGTCTGTGGATCAAGATGAGGTTCATGCAGTATCCAAGTAACCACAGACAACCCTCCAAAACTCAAAGGAATGTGCAGATTGAACATGTAAAAAGCCATTGTGGTCCATACACTCCCAGTATCCCAAGGAATATCTCGTGCCAGCACCGAGAAGCCCTATAATACAGAATCACAAAAAAAATCTCATTCCCTTGTTTGAATCAACAGACTGGAGAATTCAAAAAGGTCTAGACGTCTGGCTAAAATTCACTAATTATTCAACAAACACGTTTCAATTACATTTTCTGTGTTGCTAAAACAATCAATAAATTCTATACTTTTTCACATTCACAATAGAAAATAACTAAAACAGTCATACGAGTCAGAGAATCATCTGCAATCGATGTATAAATCATGACACAGAAGTTTTCGACAATGCTGTGTTGTGAATTTTATCTTCTTAAGACGAGGGAACACAAAATGAGAAACTTTTTGTGGTATTTTTTGAAAACCCATTTCCAACAACATCTTGCCTAACATGTTTCCTTTGTTAACCAGAAGAGAAGTGAACGAAATCTTAAAACAACCATTTTCTTAAACCTTCAGAAAGTGTTTTCATTTTAGTCTTACAGAGAATAGTAACAATTACAGCTTTCATCAATCAACGCAGGAAAAAAAAACTTCAGATATACGGAAAAATATGGACGTGATATAACGAATAAAAATCATATAAAGTAATTAGCAGAAGTGATTGTACCTGATAAGACGCCTCATGGGTATCTTCATTTTGGGTGCAAGAACACTTAAAAGAAGCTTTTAGCTTAAATTTGGATTTGGAGGAACAGAGAAGAGCACTTGGAGATGGAAATGAAGTTGGCGGTTGGCTAAGTTGTATGCTCAATTTTGATGGTGTAGGATAAACAGGACCGCACTGTAACACTATCATTTCATATCCACCTCTTTCTCCCCTACGCCAAAGTTCTATCCAGACCTCGCAAAGAGTCCGGTCATGTTGGTTCGCTAAAAACTCCATATATGTACTATGTAGCAAAAACATTTTTTTATTTTTTTATTTTTGGTTGTTTTTCAAAAACATGTTTGCATACTTGTTAGGGGATATCTGTAATACAATCGGTGCGTAAAGGTGAGGCTTTTTGCCTGCCACTGATAACCCGGCACTTCACATAAGGGGGAAAAAAATGCACAAAACCATCCTACATCCTAAAACACTAGATTTTTTCTTATTTGTTTTTCTTCCTTCCATTTCTTCTTCTCTCCCATTTCTTCCTTCTTGCCAACAACCACTCTCATTCTTCTTATTCCTTCTTCTTGTCATTTAACAGAGAAAGAGATGGTTTGGGAGAAAGAAAGAAGACCCACAGCGCTGCTGGCTGTGGGTTTGGCCATGACCCACAACGCTACTGGCCGTGGGTCTAGTTGTGACCCACGACTGGCCAAACCCACAGCCACCCTCTCCGGGTCACTCTCTGGCTGGGTCACCCTCTCCGACGCCAACAATCATCTTCTTCAGCATTAGGGTGATAAAATCCTCAAGGGTTAATCTTCCCCTTCTAGATTTTAGATTTAATTCAAAAACGATTTTTTTGACATTAGAAACAATTTTTGAACATTAGAAATGGGTTTTTTAGGCTAGGTTTTGTGGATTTTCCGGTGGGTTTTCTAGTGGCTAGATCTCTCTTTTTCTTTTTGTTCACCGAAAAAGTTGCCGGAGGTGGGCAATGGGTGGCGGCATCTGGGCAGGTGGTCCTTATTTGGTTGCTTGATTGGGTATTTTGTTCTCATTTTAAGTTTGTGTATTTTTCTTGAAATGCTAAGGTGTCAGCTTGTTAGTGGGGAGCAAAAAACCCCCCTTTATGCATAGATCGTATAGCAGCAGCACTCTAGTTGTAAATTTGTTAAAGAGAGCTACTGCTATACGGTCATTGCATAAAGGGAGATTTTTTGCCCACCACTCACAAGCTGACACCTCATCATTTCAAGAAAAAAATGCGCAAACTTAAAATGAGAAGAAAGCACCCAATCAAGCAACCAAATAAAGGACCATCTGCCCAGACGCCGCCACCCACCGCCCACCTCCGGCAACTTTTCCAGCAACAAGAAAAAAAAAAAAAAAAAGATCCGGCCATTGGGGGTGGCCACGATCGACCCCAATGGCCAGGGGGAGAGAGATCCGGCCACCCCCAGTGGCCATTTTTGTCTCTGTCGCCATTTCTCTCTCTCTCTCACTGTTATCTCTACCTCCTCTCTCTGTCGTGACCTAGGGTTGGCTCTGGCCATGACCCAACCATGGGTCACCATCTCCAATGACTTTTTTACCAACCTCAGCCTAAAAAATCGTTTCTAATGCTTAAAAAATTGATTCTAATGCCACGAAATTTGTTTATAATGCCTCAAAACTAAAACCTAGAGGGAAAGGTTAACTCTTTTTGGGATTTTATCATCCTAAAAACCAAAGAAAAAAATCAGACCCACCGGAAGAAAAAACCAAAGAAAAACCAAACCATGGGTCTGCAGGTCTCGCAGACCCACGGCTGGAGAGACCCAGCCATGCGTCTCGATGGCCAACCAGATCCAGGTCGGCTGTGGGTTTGGCTCTACACCGTGGGTCTCAGCTTTCTTCCTTCTTCCTTCTCCTTATTTTTCTTCTTTCTCTTTTCTTTCTTCTTTAGTTGACAATCAGGTGATGCAGGGTGTAGTTTTTTTTGGTGCATTTTTTTCCCTTTATGTGAGGTGTCGGCTTGTGAGTAGTGGACAAAAAACCCCACCTTTATGCACCGACCGTATTGCAGTTATCCCTTTGTTAAAATAAAGTAGGGGTGGGTAGAAAATTTGATTGTCGCCTACCGACTGTCGCCTTCTGATTTTCAGTGGTCGATAGTCAGAGTAAAAAATTTGTTTGGACACCGGTTTGGTAGGCGGTATAATTTGTATTCTGTTGGTTAACTAAATTTAATTGAACTGATTGAAATGAAACCGACTAAACCGTATTTGGCCCTCAGTAGTTGTTTGTATCACTTGTTTAGCCCAAAATTATCTCCAATAAATACTTGTTTGGCCCATAAAAATAGACTTGGCTCAATATAGAAAGACCACCACAAATCAGCTTAACCAACTTCATTGAGTTAACCGACTTAGTCAAAATAATCGAAATTTATTCATGTTGATATGAAGCAGATTAATTAACCCACTTTTTCGGTTCAGTAGACGAAAACACCTATAATGTTACCAGTTTAACCGATACTCGGTTCCAAAATAAAGTAAACACAATTTGAGTGAATTTCATTAATATAAAATTTGGGTAGAATAGGAATTGGGACTAAGAGCACTAGCAGCAGTTTTCCAACTATTTTTTCTAAATGTAGGGAATGAAACTACTTTTTGATTTCCTATAAAAAAAAAATAAAAAAAATAAAAAACACTTCACAATAGATTCCCTTTTTGTTCCATATATGAATTAAATACTATTTTTTTTTTAATTATTTCAACCGATGAGAGAGGAGAAAGAATTGTTAGGATATGTGAAGGAGAGAGGAGAAAAGAGAGCGAATGAGATGTTTTATAACTTAATAATGCATAGGGAGTCTAGGGTATTTCCTTATGCATTGGAAACACTGTAGACGCCTTTTGATGTTAGTTAAATTTGGAGCTTCTGGTGTAGGTATTTTTGTTGAGAATTTCTCTAAACATGGAAGGGAATGGACTATAGGAAGTATGTTGCTAGTATTCTAAGATTCTGTATTTTATTGAATAGATTTTACTTCGAAAATAATTATATAATCTAAACTAAAGTCTAAAACTAGCCTTCTTGCAGACGCTTGGAATAGAGCAAACCAAGAAAACGAAGGCCCAAACTCATCCATGTCGAGCGGGGTCATAGTGGAGCTCCATAGAAACGCCACCAACTGGGGCAAGGTAGTGGATGACATAGTGAAACTAGAGAGAAAGATATTCCCTAAACACGAATCGCTTGCTAGGTCCTTTGATGAAGAGCTGAGAAAGAACAATTCTGGGTTGCTTTACGTGGACGTGGATGGAGAAGTTGTAGGCTATATCATGTATTCTTGGCCTTCTTCCTTGTGCGCTTCTGTCACCAAGCTTGCAGGTTCCAATCCCATTTTCTTTGTGACAATTTTTTGCCAAATAAATGATTTTTTCTCCTTTCAGTGGGTTTTAGATTTTCTTCTTCCCTTGCTCAGTATGAGAATAGTGAAAGTCTGTTTTTTTTATTGTCCTTATTTTGTGATATTACAAATTTTTCATCTTAGTTTTTTTTATGACTTCAGTATGTGTTTCTTTCGACGATTGGTTCTTGTCTGTGAATGTGAAATTGATGATTAAATGGAACTCTTAGAGACCCATCTGCTAGAAGTTTCAAAAATTCATGATTTTATCAGTTTCTGGATGTATGCAAGTAATTAGTGAAAGCCTAAAGTTACCCTCATGTTGAAAGTTGTTGAAGTACTGAAGTTTTGTGTTTTCCTTATCTTAGCGTAGTATGTTCTTTCTTGTGGACATGAGTTGGTGAAACTTCAAATGTGCTCATCACCCATTTGATGAAAGGATCAAAAGAGGAAAAAAAATGAAATTGAAAATGTGTATGCGTCATGCGTGTCAGCATGTGTGTATGTGTGTGCACACTCGTCAATGTATTGCTTTCTGCTATTTGATTTCTTTAGTGGAGATGAGACTGAATGCAAACCCATAGATAACCAACGGGTGAAACTTGGTATAATTCTTCCCGTTTTTGAGTCTGTATTGAAAATATTGTAATTTATTCAATTTGGTTGTTCTTTTTAATTGATGGAAACCAAACTCAGTGAAGGAGAATTGTAGGAGGCAAGGGCATGGAGAGGAACTGTTGAAAGCTGCAATTAAAAAATGCAGAACCAGAAATGTGCACCGTATATCGCTTCATGTTGATCCCTTGAGGACTCCTGCTGTGATTCTCTACAAGAAATTTGGATTCCAAGTCGATAACCTGATAGAAGGTTACTATTCCTCTGATCGAAATGCCTATAGAATGTACTTGGATTTTGATGCTAATTAGTGGAATAGAGTTCAAAACTTGATCCAAAGTTTTGTGGTAATTTAATCTACGGAAAGATTTTGTTTGCTATGTTGAGATTGCCGAACAAGATGGTCAAATGAATCTGCTGTGAAATTGAATACTGTGATACGATGAGAAGGATATAATCAATGAAGTAAGGAAATATGTTGTTTTTTGTAACTCTGTTATTGTAATTCTCATTTTCTTTAAGAGATCAATGCATTTCTGAGATAATCTTGCCTGTTAAAAATACATTAATGTTGCAAGCTTGGTCTTGCATGCATGGTGCAATTAGAAGTATACTATAGCTTCTTGGTTGTCACCATCCCATGAGTGCTAGTGTATCTCAATATGGGTAATGATTCCGTTTGTTAATGTTATTTAGAGGGTGTTTTTTGCTTTAAAAAATATTTTGACGTGACATAAATGAAAGTAATTTTAAGAGTTTTATGAGTATTTTTGATGCGTGCTAGTGTGTCGCTATGTAAGCTTATATGTCTTCATGATGGTCACATGCCTTGCAACCCTGTTCAACCAGAGATTAATTAATAATTTGATTAAGCTCTTTGAGCAATTTCAAAGTGGGTAGGATTAAAGGAACAATAAAAATCATTTTATTTGCTCAGCCATCTATTTATTTCCCCTCAGACCTAAATTTCTTTATAGTATCATAAGATATATTTGCAGGCTGATTATTCCTAATTGTAGATTACTTATAACTTTCTTCGTCTGTCATAAGTGACAAATTATTGGCATGCCCCAAACAAGAATGGCGTGCCAGCATCTCTATTGATGGTTACTTTCTGGGAGTATTTCTTGGCTGAGAAGTCATGAACTTATTGTTCTTCCAGTTCATTGGCTAGGAGCAGAAAGGGAGTCAGAAATGGCCCATATTAACTCCAAAACTATATCTAACAACTCAAGACCATCGGCATGGGATCTCTTCATTTTCAAGTGAAATGAAGAGAGAAGATGTGCTATTTTATATTTGATATTACATTTTCACAGATTTAGTAACACATATGTTGCCACGTCATTTAAATTTTTGTAGCATTATTTATATCATTAGATATAACAATATAAAAATCTTAACCATGAAATGAACTAAAATGGAAAGAATTATTAAGAAACCATGGAATGAAGCAAAATGGAGAGATTATTTAGAAAACATACAATCACGTGGCAATGTGTGTACTACTAAATCTAATGATGAATATGTTGTTATGGGGTGAATATTTTGTAAAATATAGAGGAGATGAGCCATTTTATGGTAAATATTACATTTCACAAATTTAGTGATATATATGTTGCCACCTCATTTAAAATAAAAAAGATTAATTATTTAATAATGTAATAGTATTTACACCATTAGATGCAATAAAATAAAAATATTAATCTCGAAATGAAGTGAAATGGAGGAGATTATTTAGTAAACATAAAATTTTGTGGCCAATGAATTAGTCAAGCATTACAAAGAAGAAATTGATATAAAAAAACAAAAAAGGAGGAACTGTTGCTGCCCAGGATCGAACTGGAGACCTTCAGTGTGTAAGACTGACGTGATAACCACTACACCACAGCAACCTTGTTGATAGACTTCTTCGCGCAATTATTCAACTATCATAAAATAATGGTATGCTCCATTAATCCAAAGAAAAACACACGAAAAAAAGAAAAATAAGCCAAATTTTCATGGAAGCCCATGCGATCATTTTCCTCCAAAATTGTTCCTTAAAATTCGGAAACCTGATTGATCATCAAACTAAAAGTGTTAAAGCTTGAACCAGACTTCGTTCCTGATGATCTTTGGTCCACAGAGTCTTCCTCTTTTCGCGTACCGTCCACGCGCTTTTGAGCCCTAGAGCCATATAGGGTGTCCTGCAAATTTTCTTTCTCAATTCTTCTTTTCATTGATAGATTTTAGAATTTTTTATTTTTTTTTGGGGGGCATTATAAGTGTTTTTGGTGAATTGGGTTTCGGCACAAAATGTCTAGAATAGTGAGGAGCTGTGTACAATCGATATTGAAGCTGGTGAACTCATTGATAGCGATGGTTGGGATGGCCATGATTTTGTATGCTCTGTGGATGATTAAGGTTTGGCAGAGGCACATGGATGAGTTGCTCTTTGGTGGGTCTGATCATCCAGCTCCATGGTATGCATTGTTTCTTCTTCTCTTTTGTTTTCTGTGATTTTGTTTGGGCTTTGATGTTTTTTATTTTGGGATATTCTATTTTGTTCTGTTTGGCTGTTGAGAAAATGCGGGGAAAGAAAAGGAAACCAAATTTTGAATGTTGGATTTTTCATTTTATGGGGATTGTTTAGAATTAGGATGATGAGGAAATGTAGTAATTGGGTAATAATTAAAATGTTTTGTTTGTTTGGTTGGTTTCTTGTGTTTGGAAAGATAAAGAAAAATGAAATTTTGGATGTTTATTGGTCGCATTATAGTGGTTGTGGGTTCCAATGAACTTTTTCCTAAATCAAGTCTCGGTCCCGCTTATAAACCATTTTCTCCCATTCGGCTACCATTTCTCCTCTTTCCCAATTTTCTTGGTATTGCGTAAAAAGAACAAAGAAAAAAGAAAAAGGGCTTGTACCACATTGACCAAGAAGCCGGAGATGGACGAGTTATAAGCACCACCAGTCGTCTTCTAGTCAGCAATTGCTTGGAAGAGGTACATTTGTAGGTCCCACTTATAAACCATTTACTCCTATTCACCTCCGAAGTGCCATTTCTTTTCTCACCCAATTCCCTTGGTATTGCATTGAAAAGAAGAAGAAGAAATTACTGGTTTAACAGTATATGACCTTAACAATCAACCAGGGCGCTGGAAGCAACTTTTGCTTTGGCCTTTGCTCTCGATATGCTAATTGACCACTACCATCTAATTGGTGAGTTGATTTTAGTGGGAGTTTGTTTATTTGTTAGTTGGCCCGTTGTTGAATTGAGGAAAATTGATTGAGACTTTTGATTGGGCGTGGGGGTGGGGGGGCTTTCACGAGGATTTCTTTTTCCACTTAGGATATTATTTATTGAAATTCATAGTTAATGTTTCAGAAGTCCGTGTTGCTTAAGGAGTATTGTTTAATGTTTCTCACTGCTGATTTACGGAAATGGAATGAGGAGGTGTTTGGCGATGTAGGGAGAAAGAGAAAGATCCTGTTGGAATAGGTTTGTGCTCTTGATCGCATTGAAGAAGAAAGGGCTTTAGGCCTTGAGGAGAGAATGAAGAAGGCCCAAGTTTTAAGCAAGTTAGAGAGATCCATTCTCATGGAGGAGGTGAGTCTGGCTAGGGAAATTACTCCAACCTCTCATATTTTTCTTCCATAGGCTCACCCTATGCATCCGAAGAGGCTTAGGAGAGCATCACCCACCCCATGAACTACCAAATTTAGAGTTGACCACCACTCTCCACCAAGCCTCCTTCTCATGCGCATAGCTTCATAGCCATTTTTCTAAGAGAGCTCGATTGAACATTAGCAAGTTCTGAATCCCCAACCCTCCTTCAGAGATAGGAGAACAAACTTTGAACCAGCTTATCAAGTGATTTTTTAACTCATCACCTAGCCACCTCAAAGGAAACCACATTGAAGTTTCTCAATACAGTTTGTAACACCCGCGGGAAGAGGAAAGAGGGACATAAAGTACGTAGGTAGATTGGAAAGAGTACTCTCTATAAGGGTGACCCTACCACCCTTAGACAAATACATCATTTTCCAATTAGCCAAGAGCTGCTCCATTTTTTCAATAACTCCGTTCCATATAACCTTGGCCTTAAAGGAGGCCCCTGAGACTAAGATACTTCAAAGGTAGAACCCCACAACCCATAATATCTAACTCATCGACACCACATTGCCTGCAATAACCAATATTGACTTAGCCAAATTTACCTTTAAGCCTGAGACAACTTCAAAATATAAAAACAAGCATCACAAATGTCGAAGGTGATCTGGGTTGGCCCTGCTGAAAATCAACGTATTTTCTGCAAACAGAAGATGCAAGATATCAATCCATGGCTCCACGGATCATGTGGACTTGAGGGCGCATTATACTTTTTATGATATTTCAATTACATGAAGAAAAAAAAGTTTCTCATTGATGCTTTCATAAAATTAACTTTTAAAGACACTGCTTCTTTCATGAATTGCAGGTTCATGTACGCTTTTCTTGGCCTTGGGATCACTTTATGTGTGATCACATGCACAGGTCATGTTGCTGCAGAGACTGCAAATGGTTGTTGCCTTTATTTGGTATCCTTTTTCTTAAATCAATTGAATCGGAATTGGTGGTCTTACTTTCATCATCCTTTATATGTTACATATACTTGGATTTCGATCCAAGAGTCTTTTTTGTTACTGGTGACCAGACTATATTTTTCACTGTAATATTAACTATTTAAGTAACTTGTTTCATTAATTTTCGGCCCTTATTATTGTGACCCTCTTTCCTGAATGCTTCAGGAAGCAGTCACTAAGTACTTTGCAATGAAGTCATATCTGGAAGCGGATCATTGGATTCATGATACGTTTGGGAGTGCTGAAAGTATAATGGATCTTGTAGTCTAAATTCTAGTGGTCCCATCCATTCTTAGAAAACCATATTTGATCCTATGGTTCAACCTTGATTTATTTAGGGTCCTTACACAAAGAACCTTACTTTATGAATTGTAGAATCAGGTTATACCTTTTCTTTACTTTTTAGTGTATTCTTTAGAATCGGGTTATGCCTTTGTTATATACTTTTGCATCATGGTTGGAGCTTCATTTCAAGAATTTTAATTCTCAGTTTTTTTTTTTGGTAAGTAATTCTCGACTTAGTAAAACTTAATTCGAGACGTGGAAATGTGGCTATATCCGTTTTAAATTATGTGATCAATCTTTCACAATAATCCTCTTATTGTGATCCTTAATTTTGTCAATGTATATGTATGTATCTTCTAATCCTTCAGCATCATGGTCAAATTAATTACCATAACATGTGTAAAGAAGTTTCTACCTTTCTTCACAACTCTTGGACAAGCTTTTTGGTTGATCTTTAACTGTAATAACCTTTGAAAGCTCTTTATTCACCCTGTTAATGACAAACAATGCCTTAGCTATGAACTTCGGATAGAATTGTGCTTCTAATTTCCAAATTAGGTTCTAGTTGCTTTGGGCAGAACATATAAGCTTTTAAGTTTAGTATTGAATTTCACCACCGTAGCCATTTTGATTTGCACTTTCTGAATCGTTGTCATTACAACTTCAACAAATTTAGGTTTGTGAAGCCTTTTTCAACTATTTAATTATTATTATAATTAGTTTTTTTTTTTGGGGGGGGGAGGGGGGGTTTGGAATACTAAGTATGTGACATAATGAGTTCACGGTTGATCTTAATGGAAACAGTATATGCTGTTTGTCTTCCTGCTCCTCATACTGGAGGCTGGAGTGACTGCTGATGTATTTCTAAACCGTAACTGGGAGCAGGTATTATTTAGTTATTTCTATTTGATGACATATGTAGTGAATGGGTTATGAAAGATGCTTTTTGTATGCTGATTTCATTTAACCGGTGACCAGGATTTTCCAGAGGATCCTAGTGGGAGTTTTGCTCAGTTCAAAGATTTTGTCAGATCAAATTTTGAGATCTGCAAGTGGATAGGCTTGACTATTGTATCTGTCCAGGTCTCTCTCTTTCTCTCAGTGAACTTTTGGCATCCTTATGAGGGTATAAGAGCGATGATTTGCTACTCCATGAGTCTCAACTGTTCTACCTTACCAAAACTAATGGAGTCGGTAGAAATTTATGAATTCATTGTACGGTTACAGTCCTATAGATGACTTGTTCTACAAATGAGCTGTGGTATAAACAAATTAGATCATATATTAGTAAGGACTAGACATATTATTTGTGGTTCCCAAAAGAGTGCCACTTTTCTTTTTCATAATTGCCCAGTGCATTGTTTCTATCTTGTCTTTGTCGATTGCCAAAGTTCTTTAGTTTTTCTCGTTAGACCTCAGTAGAAGATTCATTTATTTTATAATTTCCTTGGTGCCTCTTCAAGTTATGCTTTCCACAGTACTAAGATAAATGGGTTATGTTTTCATCGGTACTAAGATAATAACCTTTTGGGTCCTTGAAGAAGAAATTTTGCTTTTGATATTACATTGCAGGGACTGTCACTATTATTGGCAATGCTTCTCAAGGCTCTTGGGCCACATCAATACTATGACAGTGATGATGACTATGCTCCTGAAAGAGTTGCACTCCTCATGAATGCTGCTCAGCCACCTCCGTATGTTGTTGGTGATCCTGTTTATGGATCAAAAAATGCATGGAATATAAGAATTACTGACAAGGTAAGAATGCTTTAAGTCTTGAATTGACAGCATTGCTCTATGTGAGGCCTTTGATATTCCCAGCGACCGTTTTCGGTTGTTTTTGTTTATTTTTTTTATGCCTTCCACATTATATGTTCTTTTGGCTTGTACCATCATAGGTCCTTATTGCTCCAGAGGGTTTTCCTTGCGGTTTATGATTTTCTTTTCTTTGTTCTTTTTAATATATATTAGGCAAACAGGTAACTGGATTCACATCGGAAAAGACGCTGAACTTGTGGATGGATAGGAAGTTTAGGGGCACATAAAGCTTGTTATCTGATGAGTCGAGTGACGGAAAGAACAGAAAAGCTCCAGGTGTACTTTCAGAGGAATTGGTGGTGGAAACATGTAAATATTGCAATAAACTCCAGTGTTTATATCCCAAACCTCATGAGAATGACACTTTATATCATATGGTTTATCTTCAAGACCTCGAGCATATAGTTGGTATACAAATTCTGTCTTTTATTTTTTGTTTTGTTGTCAAAATTTGTCCCAATAGTTTGGTTCTTCTTCTCTTATTTTGTTTTAAGAAATAATTTATCAAATATAAGAAAGTATCCCATGTTGTTTTTTTTATGGTGTTTCTCATGAGTCTCATTGAATGGAAACTATCTTAGGATTTTAGTTAGGAATTTGGTATTATGGGGTTTTATATTTAAACCTAGCATATTAGCATCATCTCTATTCTTTGGTAAAAGACAAGGAAAACATAAATCTTGGCCTTCTACAACTATTGCAGAAGCTAGAGTCCTAACACACAGAATTCGGGTTTTACCCCAAAATGACAAAAATCGGCACAAAAAAGAGAATTGCCATGAGTGGGGCTTCTTATGGCCTATGGAAGAGGTGCTGTCTGGAAATTGCTACATCCAGAAAGCTATCTCCACTCCATCATTGGATTACACTATTATATATACCCCATTTCTGTCAATATTGTCCCAAATATGCACTACAATTATTAGCATAACTCTCATTATAAACAATTAGAACGCAGTTTTTTAGGTATTAAAAATAATTTTTAAGCTTTCTAACGCAATTTCAAACATGCTCAGTCATCCATAAGAGAGCACTTTTTCTCCTTACACTTGCACAAAAGTATAGGAATATGGAGATGAAAACACCACAATAGTAAGAATAGTAAGTAGGAGACAGTTATTTGAATTTCTTCCAACTCAGTCTATTAAACTTACGAGATATGATAGGAGTTCAACTGAGTTCCATCTCAGACCTAACTTTTACTTAAGACACAAAATGTCATATAAGAGTTATGTCAAGTTCAAAATTGAAATTTCAAAAAAGAGACAGAAATTAAAACATATGTTCATAAAAGGTGGATCTTAAATGAGGCTCAATGTTCAATAATCAAAAGTTATGCCCACATGTGTTTAAAATACAATTGACATATGTCATTTATAATAAAGCAACCGATTCTTAGGTGCATTTTGAATACATATCAACTTAATATACCTAAATAGTGAGATTGTAAAGTCCCATGCATATGCCTACCCACTTTTGAAAGAATCAAAACTTTACCCTAAACACCCTAACCTAACCATATTGGTGTTCATACACGATAGAACCCTAAAGCTCATTGCCAACTTACCCCCACGAGGCCAAAAAAGGAAAAGGTAAAGAAAGAAAAATAAAGTCTTTAAAAAATGGATTTTTTATCGAGCTTTTTCTCTTTCATTTTGCCTTTTGAAAACGATGATTCAGCTACTCATTCTGTGGACAACCATGCTATATCCAATATGGCAATATATATAACCCTTGCATTTGACAAAAACAAAAACTTTAGACCAAAATGGAAAAGGCATTAAATTCTAAAGGGGTAATTATTTTTTTCCCCATCAACTATAAAGCATTGTCAATTTCTTCCCATGAACTGCTAATTTTAATGCCCGACCTTATCAAACTATCATTTTCTTTCCAAAACCTTCTTCTGTCAGTCAAACTTGTTAAATTGGATAGAATATTTTCTTTTAGCCGTTAAATCTCATTAAAAGACATAAATACTCCCAAATAAAAAATTCAATATATATATAAAATTTTGATTTTTGATTTTTGATTTTTGATTTTTTTATAAAAGAGACAAACTTCAGAACAAAATGGAAAAGGCATAAAATTCTGAAAATGAGCCACGCTCATTATTTGGATTTTGTTTTATTCAGAAATTATGTTTTTCCGCTTTTTTATCTTTGTTTTTTTCCTTAACTTTTGCTTTATTCGGTTTTTAAATTATTTTTTTTGTTGCCTATTTTTTCGATTTTATATTTTTTTTGCTTTTTTTCTTCCAATTGTATATTTTATATGTGATCTTTTTGTCATTTTGAGTCGTGGAAGCCAGCATTGTGATCTACTGATCTTTTTGTTAATTTGAGTCGTGGAAGCCAACATTGCAACTCTTTTAGTAGGTAAGCATCACAAAAATTGAAAAATTTAAGAGCACATTACAAAATTGATTGGTAATTTAAAAGAATAAATGTAATTTCTCCTAAAAAAAAAATAACATGCAAAATAATTAATAAATAAAGTTATAATCCATGCCTAGGAGCCTTTCTGTCGGAGCCCCTAGCTTTAAAGTAGTCTTTTTACAGTCGTATGTCATATAATAATAATAATTATTGGGACAGCTTTGTGGTATTTGCGGAATGGATTCTTCACAAGATATGATCTTCAACGGCACCTCCTTTAACTACCAAAATAATCATACTTTATTAACCATCATGGAGATTATCTTTTATTTACTTTAAGCCTTTTAAAAAAAAAAAAAAAAATTATAATGGATCGTGGGCGGCTGTGATTTGTTAGTCATATTATTATTATATTTGTTTAGCACCTTTTCATGTTCTATATATATTAAAAAAAACAATTCCCAAAAAGTTTGTGAGATAGTCAAAGAAAGATAAAGTTCAATCAAAATATACTTTGAAGACCACTAACCCTTGCTCTTTAATCCCTTTATGAGAGATTTGGCAAACTTTTCCTCCTATCCAATTAGGTTAATAATTTTTGATACGATTTACAAATTCAAAGTTTGGTTAAAAAATCTGACCTATATAGTCTTATTTCTATCTTCCATGCGACTTGAACTTGACACATGACATAATAATAGGCAATTTTTAATATGACCTGCGAATTTAACACGAACTCAATATAAAATTAGAGGGTTAGGGGGTTTAACATGTTTAATTAAATGGACCGGATTAGAATTGACCTATATGGCTATATAGATACATATAGTTAGATACGATTCAAAATTGACACGCAAACATGAATTGTCACCCCTAAACCCAGTCTATTAAACTTACATATGTTTTTACAATATTTGATTCTTACGTGCATTTTTAGTCAACTTAATTTGAAAACAAAACTTTGTCGATTCGAAAAACAATTGATTGGCAACATGCAGATGCCCCGTTTTGTGATTAAATATTAATAGAAACTTTGGTTTAACATGTTTGAATTGATGAGAGTGACAGATTGTTTGAGCTTGGCAAGTACGAGTCACATGTTCTGTTAAAGCTTGCAGACAAATTACAAGGAAACTATGAAACCAAGAGGCCTTCGAAATTGGTGGAGATTCTCCTTCTCCTTCTATTATGGTAATCAGCATCTTTTTTCTAGGACTATTAGGCCTTAGGATCACTCAAATACAAGATTAGGGGGCAAAGCAAACAAACAAACCAAGGTGTGATTCCATTGGAAGGCGCTTTGTCCGTTACCAGAAATGCTATTTAAAGTTTGTTTGGGTATGTATTTAAGAGGTCTAAAAATGTATTTAATATTCAAAAAGTTTTTTTTTTTTTTTTTTAAAAAAAAGGTACCCGTCTGGTCAAAAAAATTTAAAAACGCTTTTAAGAGTTCAAAAAACTTGAAAATGGCCAAAACACTTAAGAATGAAACTTTTGTCAAAAAACGCTTTTTGACTTAAAAGCTTTATTTCTCAAATACAATCTTAAACATGCTCTTAACAGATTGATATATAATTATCATATAACTGGAGTCTGGGATGTTACGGTAAAAATTAACTTTTTTAAAACCAATTATATATTTTAGCATCTAAAAAATATATAAATTGTTTTTAAAAAGTTAATTTTTACAGTAACGGTGGATCTAAAATATATAATTGGTTTTAAGAAAGTTAATTTTAACTGTAATTGTTGATAGATCAAATCAAAGAAGCATAATTGGTTTTGTCCATTGAGTTTCCTCGTTTATGCAAGTATGCATCATGAGTCACGTTCAATTTTCAGCATACTTCCATGAATGATGAAACTCAATGGACAAAACCAATTATGCTTCTTTGATTTGGTCTATCCAATGGGTGGTCCACTCTTTGAACAGATAAGGTACCAACAGTCGACAAATTTTGCCTCAATTGGGGCCATACATAAACCAATAATTCTTTCATTTAACCCGCATTCTTCTCAATCACATATTTTTAAGGGAAATGCAAGATATTTTTTTAGTGTTCTCTTAACTCTGATGTGACTTTTAAAATTACCATTGAATTTTAAATTATTATTGACTTTTAATCTATTGATAATTTTAAAAACTACATCACAATTGGGAGAATACCATGAGAACACTAGAAGAACAACTAACATTTTCCTATTTTTAATTTGGCGTTGCCCTATATATCTATATATGGAAAATGCTAAATGTTCTTCTAGTGTTCTCCCAATTGTGATGTGGTTTTTAAAATCACCGTTAAATTTGAAATTATCATTATTGACTTTTAATCTATTGGTGATTTTAAAAACCACATTACAGTTGGGAGAATACTAGGAAAACACTAGAAGAACAACTAGCATTTTCATATATATATATATATATATATTTGAAATTATTATTATTGACTTTTTAATCTATTGGTTATTTCAAAAACCACATCTAGAATACCAAGAAAACACTAAAAAAAACAACTAGCATTTCCATATATATATATATATATATCATTTTTCTTTCTTTCTAAAAATAAAAAACATTCCATCATTACTTTCATTAATTAATACAATATCTTGAATACAAATAGAAGCTTCCTCCATCAAAACAAGTTTTTCACAAAGCATATTTAGCCAACACACTTTGTAGTTTGTTTCTCTCCTAACATGATTGAAGAGTAATGTTAGAAACAACTCTTTTTTTTCTTTTTTTCTTTTTCTTTTAAAATTGATGTATCTTTTAAAATTATTATTTGATCAAAATTCAATAGTAATTAATTTCAAATTCAATAATAATTTTAAAAATCTTTGCAAACTGTTCAGAATAACTCTAGCTAGCATCGATTGATGATCACTCGGCCATATTTACTCCAATTCATGCCGTTCATTTTTAGTGATTTTACGGTCACCTTTCATAACAACCTTACGAGATAAAACCACCCCCAATAATAATTACTAGATCAGCCATCATAGAGTATATAATTTTCACATATGTTTTTAAAAGTACACGTTCTGTTAATTAAAAACGCAGGTGATGAGAATCACATATTCTAAAAATGTATGTCAATTAATAGATTGAGTTGGGTGATTTTTAATTTATTTTTTTTTTCTCTAAAAAAATAAAATATTGTCCTTAATATATTAACTGAAAAAGTTACAGCCTACCAGGTGGAAGAAAACATTTTTTACCAAGTCCTTCACCAAACAAACAGGTTAACGAAACGCTGTCGTTTCTATCGACTTTATCTCAGGAACTCGCATCACATGACCGTTTACCTTCGCCCAATGAGAAAATAAACAGTCCCAACGGTAGAAACATCCATTTTTATTTATTAAAATGGCCAAAACACCCCTAGCCTGAATACTTGTACGGTTGTGCGGGATTAACGCCTTAACGGCCGATGGGACCCCCCAAACTGGCATTTCCCGTAAATAGAACCAAGACCAGTGGCTCCGCGCTGCCAGAGATCAACCAAAAACATAACCCAAAGGTCCCCAACCCCTGCCCTATTTATAAATAATGTTGTTTTTCTGTTGCCTTTCACAATACCCCTACACAACAAAACTGTCGGCAACCATCATTTCTCCTCCTTTCCTCAACTGTTTCTTCTTGGGCTTCGTGCTGAGGGGGTGGGAGAGGTGCCTCTGCCGGCACACAAACACACAACACAATGCTGCTGCTTTGTCGCCGCGATTCGGCCCGGTCTTTCTGCCTCTGGGCTTCCTTGGTTTTGCTGATCAACTCACTGCAGGTTGCCTCCGCCGCCTTAGACATACATTGGTACCCCGCCACCGCCACCTGGTACGGCAGCCCCGAAGGCGACGGTAGCGACGGTAAATGCTTTCGCTTTCCCACTTCCCAATGTTGCTTGTTTATTTATTTATTTTTTTTGCATTTCAACTCGGTGAGTTGATTCGGCCCGTCAAAGTTTTCTGGCCCAATGAGTCAGCTCGGTCAATATGCCTTTTCGAACATATTTATGGAAAATAATCTCGAATTCTTCTTCTGGGATGTTTATATTTTTTTTGGGTTTATTTGCTTTTAAGAAATGAAAACAACAAATTAAAAGAGATAAAAATAAAAAATATGACTACTTAATTTTCCTGTGATGTTAGTTTATGAGAAAATGAAGGATTTGATGATTTTCAGGTTGCTTTTTTTGGGTATAATTAGGTAGTTAAATGCAAACAAAAATTCACATGATATGTAATGATGATATGGGGGGGCCCGGGGGTTTCGCAGGTGGGGCATGTGGGTACGGAACCTTAGTCGACGTGAAGCCTCTGAAGGCGAGGGTGAGTGCAGTGAGCCCAGTGCTGTTCAAGAAGGGGCAAGGGTGTGGGGAATGCTTCAAGGTGAAGTGCAAGGACAAGAGCATTTGCTCGCGACGCGCCGTCACCGTAATTGTGACCGACGAGTGCCCCGGCGGCCCCTGCGGCAATGGGAACACCCACTTCGACCTCAGTGGCGCCGCATTTGGCCGGATGGCTATAGCCGGTGAGGGTGGTTCGCTCAGGAACCGGGGCCAACTCCAAGTCGTTTACCGGCGGTACGTATATATATGTATGTCGTTTTTTGCTACTACTGTTCGTGTGTACGCTGTACGTTGTCGTCGTCTTCTTCTTCTTCTTCTTCTTCCTCTTCTTCTTGCTTTAACGTCGCTTTTTGGCGCTTGCGTTTTGTCACTTTTTGCTCATCTCTTTGTTAATTAATAATCAAAATTATATATATATATTCTAATTAAATTTTCCTTTGATTACCCATGTCTTGTTTTCTTTCTCTTTTACCAACATTCTGCGGCTCTAGCTACTCGTTTTCATACTTGGCTGCATTGATTAGTACCTTCTGGCCAAAAAATATTAATTAAAAAAAAAAAAAAAACCTCAATGGGTCAACTTAGTCTTCATTTTGGTGTCTTTATATGACTTTAGAGTTTTAGGAAGTACATATCTTTACTTTAAAATTAAGTTGGTGAAAATTTCTTGGATGTAGAGCCCGTTTAAGATTTAGATGGTTTAAAAATTCTTTTGCTACCTAAAAAGTTTTTTTAGCCAAAAAAAAAATTGATAAAAAAGGTCCAAAAATATATGGTGGGTGAAGCTTGAAAATAATTTTTTTTTTTTTTTTTAAAGCTCTTTGAAGTTTTTTTTTTTTTATAATCAAAATCTTTGAAAATGAGGTTTTTTCTTAGCATTTATTTTTAATAGAAAAATGTAAAATTTACATGCATTTTGCTTTAATGACATATATTAGTTTAATATGTTGAGTTTGAAGAATTATCCCCTAAAATCAAAGTGTACTATGTGATCTTCAATTTATTTTTTTCTTTGGACAAATAATTTTGAAGTTGATGCATATAATGGAATATATTATTTGTGTACTTTCAGGACAGTATGCAAGTATCGTGGGAAAAGCATTGGCTTCCATATCAATGAAGGTTCAACAAATTATTGGCTTTCAATCCAAGCACAGTTTATGGATGGAGATGGAGACGTCGGATCAATGCACATTAAACAAGTAAGATGCTTTCTCATTTTCTTCATTAAAATATTAATTAAATTATTAAATATATTCATTCTCATAAACTTAAACTTTCAAAATATTTAATGTGACATATATCAGGGCCAAAAATCATAAGTTCTAATTAAATATTTTACATGTTCCTGTTATGGCTAAAATATGGGCGGTTATTAACCATCGTAACTGTTTTTGAAGACGATTAGAAAAAATCTCTAACTGCCTATTAATTATATGTGAAGTTATGTTGCTTTTGTGTTTAAATATATAAAACTATAAACGACGTCGTATGTAATAAGGTATTACCATATTACAGTAAAAATGACGTGGTTTTGATTTTTTTTACTTTGAAAAAGTGGTTAGCGATTAACATTAAATAACTGTTGCCTAAGCGGTTATCCCAATTACAGTTAACGATTTTAGTTAGCAACTGCTAATTTTAATCGCCTTTTTCACCCATAATTCTTATTGACAANAGGGCCAAAAATCATAAGTTCTAATTAAATATTTTACATGTTCCTGTTATGGCTAAAATATGGGCGGTTATTAACCATCGTAACTGTTTTTGAAGACGATTAGAAAAAATCTCTAACTGCCTATTAATTATATGTGAAGTTATGTTGCTTTTGTGTTTAAATATATAAAACTATAAACGACGTCGTATGTAATAAGGTATTACCATATTACAGTAAAAGTGACGTGGTTTTGATTTTTGAAAAAGTGGTTAGCGATTAACATTAAATAACTGTTGCCTAAGCGGTTATCCCAATTACGATTAACAATTTTAGTTAATAACTACTAATTTTAATCGCCTTTTCACCTATAATTCTTGTCGACAAAAAAAAAGTTTAAACTTACAAGTAAAGTAGCGTGATCATGCCCCCACAAGAGCGCATGAATGTGAGAAATCTTATCAGATCAATGAAGTGGATCAAAAAAGCATATATTAATTTAATCTTTGAAAAGTGGGGCATCTCTGAAAGTGGGTGATGGTTTACCCGAAAAGGACTGGAGATTAAACGTGGTTTAGAAAGATTATCATTAATTCTCTGAAATCATTGGTAGTTTGCTATTTCCACAACATTAATCATTGTTTACTGTATCCAATTCCTAATATCGCGGACGTCTCTTCCTCTCCCGTATATATATATATATATATATATATAAAACTTTTTCTTCTGCTTCTGCAGTACTTGTGTTGCTAAATGGGGCCAATGTGAACTCTGCTCGATCAAAAGCACTTTATGTTTTTTCTACATTTTACTGTGGAAATATTCTCTTGAATCAATAAAGCATGTGAGAAAAGATCGATATATCTTAAAAGTCACATTCTAATAAGCATGTTCATAATCATATATTTTTTCTGCCATGGCTGCAATGTTTGACCCACCTCGATCCAATTAATAATGTTGATATATATATATATATATATTGGCGTTTGGCAGGCAAATTCGGAGGATTGGCTAGAGATGACGCATGTGTGGGGTGCAAACTGGTGCTTCAATGGCGGGCCTTTACAGGGACCATTTTCTGTGAAGATAACAACACTAACAACGGGAAAAAGTCTGGCTGCAAAGGATGTAATCCCCGGAAATTGGTCGCCAACATCCACGTACTTCTCTCGCCTCAAGTTCTTGTCCTAAATGGTCAAAAAACTCAACACCCTTTAACGCCAACAAGGCAATTAAGTTAGTTCCACTTCCAATGACAAAAAGTAACAGTTGTCGGTTTGGTGCTGGTCCTGGTTTTTTAAGGGGAAAGAAAAGTAGCCGTTGGAGTGCATATATTATTATTAAGGCATCCGATGCTTCTTTCTTCTAACTATTGTATGTGAAAAGCCCCTCTCCAAAGGGAGAGAGAGAGCGTATTCCGTATTATATATGTTGCTGTGTAATTGTGGGGTCGTCTTGTTTTTAATGAATTTGGACCGTTGAATGCATTGATTTGTGTTGTCTATTTTTATTTAGAGAGACCAACAAACAAAACGTACGACTGAGATTGGTGGAGGACCGTGGACCATACTACCATTTATTGCGCGGTAAAGGACTAAATAAAAATTAAAACAACTCTAATAATAATACGAGAGAAAGCGCCGTCTGTGGGAATCGAACCCACGACCACACGGTTAAAAGCCGTGCGCTCTACCGGCTGAGCTAAGACGGCTTGTTGGATAAGACAATTGTATTAAACAATAAAAAACTAAAATATTGATAAATCATACACCACACCACACCACACTAAAGAAATAAAGAAATAAAATGTAATTTATACCATTACACCTCTTCTGCTCATTTGTTTGACCAAAAAAGCTTCTTTACTTTATGGGAAATGGTTTTCGCTTTCAAATTTTATAAATCATTTTTTGAGTTTGAGTTTACCCTTCTCAAACCGCCTCACCGCTAAACCATAGCCAAAGTTTGCCAAAAGTCATTGGCCGTTTTGTGCCGTCACTCATTTTCTGTACTAGCCAAATGTCAAAAAATATTTGCTAAAAAAAATGATTTTGTTAAAAATATTTTATATCAAAACAAATGGAGCTTGAATAAAGGCTACAATCATGAAGAAATATGAATGCTTGCACCTCGATCGGTAGAAATAGACACTAGGCATTGTCACTGATCGAGGAAAACAGCAACAACTCAGGCTATGTGAAAGAAGATATGATTGTGTGGTTGAAAGAATTTGTTAAGAGATCATACGGTTTTTTTGTTTTTTTGTTTAGTGAGCAAAATGGTAGATTGGGGAGATTAATTGTGGCTATTCTACTTGGACGTGACTATAGTAGTACTTCCCCGCTATGAGCTGCACAAAAGGGACCTAAGCGCTTCCTCAAGTCCAATTGAACTATAATTTGATCCAATCCCACTATAACATCAATAAAAATTTAAGGCGGCTAATATATGAAAATTTTTCATTGCGAAAAATTCGAACCATTACCCTTGATGGTAACAAGTCGTATGATTTGGATTGGATGCACACAATTATTGAGCATAATTGTAAGTGTGGTGCTTGGGTTCCATAAGTTTTAAGGGGGGAGTGGGGGGTTCACTCACAAGCCAAAGATATGTGAGTGCTTATTTGCATAAATAAAGCTGTGGATTACATGATCCCTCACATGCCTGCCTTTGTGTTATGGTGGAGAGTGGCAAGTCTGACACATTATTATAAGGGGTGTGACCACCGCACGTGGGAGGGTGTCCCATTGAGTCGTAGCTGATTTAGCTGTTCACATGTGAAGATCAAATCAACTTTTTTTCTTTTGATTCCAAAGGGATTTCAAAATACCATCCAAATCTTGGATTCCAATAAAATGTCGAGCTGGCCAATAGAATGTCGCCAAATTTATGTGGATTCTTTTCCATATATATAAAAGATTCTGCACAATATTCCTGCTTTAATTGCTGTTTAATAGGTTTGCAAGGAGTAAGATTAAAGAATAGTTTGAACAATAAATTAATTCAAGATATAATTAACAAAATACATAAACAATTCAACAAAGGTTGCATTGAATGGACAGAGGTTTTTTTTTTTTTTCTTTTTTTTCAAACAAAATCATTAACAAACAATAAAAAACACAAAAAGATTTAAAATTCTTATTATTATTATATATATATATACTTATATATATATATATACATATATATATATATATAAGCATATAGAAAGGATAAATTTTTCCTCCAAACTATACATATATATTTTTTTATAGACTAATTTGGAGAAAGTTCCACCAACCTAGTTTGGAAGAAAACTTTGTCAAGATGAAAAACATTTTTTTTTTCTTTCTAGGATTTGCGGTTACAATTACAAGAAAGTAATATAAAACTGAATGAATGTCAAGAATAATGATATAAGGAGGAGTAAAGTCCTCACAAATATGATGTGACATTTAAAATTGTCAATAGATCAAAATTCAATAATGATCATCTTAAGTCTCCAAGAGGTAGTTTAATCGGCTAGAACTATGCTTAATGAAGCGAAAATCACTAGTTTAAATCCCTTTCCCCCTCTTGTGTGGACATGTAAAAAAAAATAAAAAATGATCATCTCAAATTTAATGATAATTTTAAAAGTCATATCATATTTGGAAGGACTCTAATCCTCATTATATCTAGGGGTGTAAATGAGCCGAGCTTTGCTTGTTCAAGCTCGGCTCATTAAACTTTTACTTGAGCTTGAGCTCGGCTCGAGCTCAAGGCCGAGCTCCAAAACTATGTTTGAACTCGGCTCGTATATTAATCGAGCCGAGCCCGAGCCAGCTCATGAAGCTTTAAATAAAATTTAAATAATATAAAACAACTAAATTAGCCAGCTTGCACTTGAGTCACACTTAGCCAAGTATTAGCTAGAGCCTTACTCATTGATGCGGGGAGGGTCGCTTGTTTGTTGTTTCTTTGCCATTGAGATGTGCATCCTATTTATAAACAAGAATGAGAGGGAGTTAGCTTAGTCTTCTCGATGTGTGACAAGGATTTGCACCTCTTTTTTTTTTTTTAAATGTTGGAAGCTAAATTGGGCCTTAGCCTTAGAGACCCTTAGACTAAGGATTTGCCTTAAGTCTTATTCTGACTACTCGGTGGGCTTAGCTAATTGGGCATTTTTCATTCACAATCAACAAAAAAACATAATTTTAGTGACTCCACCAGATTTAAATGAATAAAATTATGGGCTGGGCTATCAAATAGGTTGAGCATCCTTAATTCAATTAGAGGGAAGTGTTAAGTATAAAAGCAAGCCTAAGTGTTTGGGCTGAGCTATCAAATGGGTTCAACATATAATCAATTAATTATTGCAATTCTTAATATATACACATATATATATACACGAGCTTATACGAGCTTAGCCGAGTCAAGCCAAGCTTTCTTCATTTAATATTCGAGCCATAATTTGTGTTCACGAAACACTTTATTTAATATTCGAGTCGAGCACAAGCCAAACTTATGCTAGTCGAGCCTGAGCTTGCTCACGAAATGCTTCGCTCACTTAACAGTCCTAATTATATCATTACTAGAATGTCAATGGTCCATTGTTGCCTATATTGAGGAAGACACCTTTCATTAGAGATAATAGCATAAATATTT
The DNA here is from genome assembly GCA_006937295.1 of Carpinus fangiana. Classification (NCBI taxonomy): domain Eukaryota; kingdom Viridiplantae; phylum Streptophyta; class Magnoliopsida; order Fagales; family Betulaceae; genus Carpinus; species Carpinus fangiana. Next base: position 4,922,721 of record CM017326.1, on the reverse strand, counting down.
TGTTATTGAAGGGCAAATCAGAAAATATTTTTTAAAAAAAAAAAAGGACTAATGAGTAATAAGGTGGGGTTTAAGCAATCGTTTTGAGGGGTAAAATTGAAAATTTAATTTTACGAATAGTTTAGGTGTTCCTACTACTGCTAACAGCTAACCTTCACTAATTGCTTTTAAAAGAAAAAAAATTAAAAATTTATTTTTAAAAAAATCAAAATAATGTCGTTTCTATGGTAATACAATGATAATATCATACTACATAGTACATACGAAATCGTTTCTATATGTTTATACATTTTTATATATATTTAAAATTTTAAATACACAAACGATATCGTTTCATGTATTTATATATATATGCGGTAAGTGTGGTTAGCGGACGGTTAATAATCACCCGCATTTTCATTATAAAATTTACATCTTCTTATCAACTTAAGCTTTTGAGAAAAGTGGTGATTTAACCGTTCTTGTGTTTTTCTTCTTCTTATAATATTGTATTTAATTATTTTATTTTCATATATTGTAACATTCATTCTGAAAATTAGACGTATGTCCTCGGAAAAAAAAAAAAAAGCTTCAATTTTTCAATTGTTTGGAACGCTCATTTGCAATTTTGATATTGAGTTCTTCCTTCTACTTGTCCAAAATTTGAATTCCTCGTGAGAGGCTTATAGTATTCGTAAGTAATGATGTTCCTCAACCATGTTCTCTTTTGCTTCTCATTGTCCTCGTAGCTACTTCATCTTCTGTTGATTCAAATTCACTCTTGCATGTAGTTGCCTATGATTCTGATAATCTGTTCGCCCTAGACACTCAAGAATGCTTGTGGTTGTGGGTCTTTGGTTTTGGGTCATTGGGTAATCGAAGCGATTTCTGTCTGAACATGTCTTCAATTGAAAATATTTTTCAGAAAATGTCTATTTGCCGCAGTTTGTTTGCATTTCTGAAAATGGTTCGAAAAAGATTTTCCAGTATTTGACTTGCCCATATTACTTGCAATTTTAGAAGACGACTGTAAGACCCATTTGTCTGAGCAAGTGTTCGGATTGCCCAAGACATTGTGGAAGGGATTCACAAAATATTTTAAACATAAACCATTTTACGTCTTGTAATGATTATTATGTTGGTTAATTGAAACCAATAATTTGGAGATCTTTGGTCAATGGGTGTTTAGACAGCTATCAGGATTTTTCAGGATTCATCTCCGACACTGTAAATAAACTTAACAGTTTTAAAGGTGATGGTTAATGTTAGGGAAGATCACTGTCCAAGGGAATTTTTTTTGACTCTTCTGTTTTTGAACCTCCAATGTCTTGAAATGGTAAGAAGTCGTGGAAAATCATAGAAAAAAAGTTAGGAAGAAAACTCTCCACAGCCCATCCTGCATAAGCATGTAGAGATGGTCGTGCTTATTTCTCCTTAACGAATGGTGAGCTGAGGAATTAAGTAGACGTTAGGCTAAAAACAGAAGAAATTCATAGTAGAAGTAAATACATGGAGTGTCATCACTCAGCAGGGGCTTGTTCATCCACAGCAGCTGCAGCAGCAGCAGCCTCTGGTTTGGATGGGTCAGAAGCACCATTAGCAGCAGCATCTTTTGCAAGTGAAGCAGATGCATTTCCTGCTGCAGCCTCTGCTGCAGTTGGTGTAGGACTTTTCCCATTCTTAGCATCCTTCCCTTCCTTTGCATCCTTGCCGTCTTTAGCGGGTGGGGGCGGCGGGGGAGGCATCATGTGTGGAGGAGGCTTTTGTTTCAGATTCAAGAGAATCTGCCGCATTCTTGAAAGATCAGTGGGTTTCCCAGGCTTTGGACCCTGAATAACTGTAACTGAAGTCTTCTTGTCAGCATCTTTCTTCCCTCGCCTCTTCTCAATATTAGGGACCTCTCGTGGAATGATCTCTGCTATTGCTTTCCAGTAATGCTTGTCAGCTTCTTTGTGGAACTTCTCTTGGTTGATCAGGTAAAGCTGCACAAAAGATCAGGCCTACTTGTCTTAAACACAAAGCATGGAAAAACTTATGACCGCGTGCATGGGAGAGAGAGAGAGAGGGGAAGGCCAGAGGAAGAAGAGAAAAGCAATATCAATGTATCGTTTGGAAGTGCGTTTTAAAAATTTTGCTTTCTAAGTTTTCAAATCACAAGCAAGATGATGCGTTTATAAAAACGCACAATTTTACAAGTTAAATAGCAATTTTACCAAACGTAAGTATGTTTTTAAAAACCGCATGTTTTAATTCAAACGGACCCTAAGACTCGCAACGTGTACCTTCTCTCTTTCTCTGTTGTTGGTCATGCTTGTTTCACAATTCAGCTTCCTTTTTTCATAAAAGGATCGTTTATACTCTTCAGCTTCTTCAATAATCTGATTCCGCATCTCCTTCTCTCTTTTATCCTTTTCCTCAAGATGGATTGCATTTTGACTGCGCCAATAATGTCCAAAGGGTGTTTATAACAAACAAATTTAATGCCTTCACAGATGGTGATTGCTGAATAAATATGATTTGCAAACCATGATTGCTGAATAAATATGATCTGGGTACCAATTGTACCGCAAAGGATCATGCAAACAATTAACAGCATTCACCATTTCATTAGTTAACAGCATGCACCAGGAGAATGCAAGCTTTCCTAGTAAACAGTTTTGGGTCTACCCCATGACAGACCTTTCTATTGGAAAAACATTCTATAGAAATAATGTGATTTGACCTTTTATCAAGTCACCCAAGTTAAAACACATCAAATCACTTATCCATGTATGCACCGCTATCATATTACTCTTTGCGTTAGTTTTTTTTAACGGTGAGCAATGACATGTAGACTAATGACTTATGTCGTACTCAATAAGATTGTGATATGTGTAGACATTGAGTCAACACCAATTAATTTTGTCACATCATTTTAAAAAAAAGGTGTATCATTTAAAAAATCCGAACCCGTTATGGGATGATTAATCATTCATCATTTTAAAAAAAAGGTGTATCATTTAAAAAATTCAAACCCGTTATGGGATGATTAATCATTCCCAAAGGCGTTTAGAGGATGGTTTGGTCACCTAAAAGGCCAATTCAGGGATGATGATACCACCCCTATAAGGGAATATATGATGAATGTAATTTAATTATGGAAAATGCAAGGAGTTCTCCCCGTAGTGTTCTCCTGGCATTCTCTCAGTCTTACGTAAAACATGATTTAAGAAAAAATAAAATTGTAGTGGACTTCACTACTGGTTTTTTTATGCATTAGCACCAAATTTGAGGCATTAACATCAAAATTTGAGACATTAGCACCAAAATTGAGGCATTAGCACCAAATTTAGGATGATCAAATCCATTTTGGGTGATATCATCCCTTAAGGATTAACCTTCCACCTTTAGGTTTTAGTTTTGAATCAAAAAACAAGTTTTAAAGCATTAAAACCTAACTATTAACTCATAAAAATTAATCTGCTGGCAAAAAAATAGTACTACAATTTTTTTTTCTTCTTAAATCATGTTCTACGTAAGATTGGGAGAACGTCAAGAGAACACTACGGGAAAAACCCCTAGCAAATTCCTTTACTTATACATCAAAAATATGACTCCTACACTTAGCTATAATGATTAAAAAACAAAAAGTGCCACAACTACATGGTAGCTGTACTAATTGCACTAGTAGATGCAACAATCAGGTAAAGTTATATTAGGAATTTAATTTAATTTAATTTAACATTTTCAATCTATNGATCTCTGCTATTGCTTTCCAGTAATGCTTGTCAGCTTCTTTGTGGAACTTCTCTTGGTTGATCAGGTAAAGCTGCACAAAAGATCAGGCCTACTTGTCTTAAACACAAAGCATGGAAAAACTTATGACTGCGTGCATGGGAGAGAGAGAGAGAGGGGAAGGCCAGAGGAAGAAGAGAAAAGCAATATCAATGTATTGTTTGGAAGTGCGTTTTTAAAAATTTGCTTTCTAAGTTTTCAAATCACAAGCAAGATGATGCGTTTATAAAAACGCACAATTTTTCAAGTTAAATTGCAATTTTACCAAACGTTTAAGTATGTTTTTAAAAACCGCATGTTTTAATTCAAACGGGCCCTAAGACTCGCAACGTGTACCTTCTCTCTTTCTCTGTTGTTGGTCATGTTTGTTTCACAATTCAGCTTCCTTTTTTCATAAAAGGATCGTTTATACTCTTCAGCTTCTTCAATAATCTGATTCCGCATCTCCTTCTCTCTTTTATCCTTTTCCACAAGATGGATTGCATTTTGACTGCACCAATAATGTCAAAAGGTTGTTTATAACAAACAAATTTAATGCCTTCACAGATGGTGATTGCTGAATAAATATGATCTGGGTACCAATTGAACCGCAAAGGATCATGCAAACAATTAACAGCATTCACCATTTCATTAGTTAACAGCATGCACCAGGAGAATGCAAGCTTTCCTAGTAAACAGTTTTGGGTCTACCCCATGACAGACCTTTCTATTGGAAAAACATTCTATAGAAATAATGTGATTTGACCTTTTATCAAGTCACCCAAGTTAAAACACATCAAATCACTTATCCATGTATGCACCGCTATCATATTACTCTTTGAGTTAGTTTTTTTTAACGGTGAGCAATGACATGTAGACTAATGACTTATGTCGTAGTCAATAAAATTGTGATATGTGTAGACATTGAGTCAACACTAATTAATTTTGTCACATCATTTTAAAAAAAAGGTGTATCATTTAAAAAATCCGAACCTGTTATGGGATGATTAATCATTCATCATTTTTAAAAAAAGGTGTATCATTTAAAAAATCCAAACCCGTTATGGGATGATTAATCATTCCCAAAGGCGTTTAGAGGATGGTTCGGTCACCTAAAAGGTCAATTCAGGGATGACGATACCACCCCTATAAGGGAATATATGATGAATGTAATTTAATTATGGAAAATGTTAGGGGTTCTCCCCGTAGTGTTCTCCTGGCGTTCTCTCAGTCTTACGTAAAACATGATTTAAGAAAAAATAAAATTGTAGTAATCTCTACTACTGGTTTTTTTTATGCATTAGCACCAAATTTGCATTAGCACCAAATTTGAGGCATTAGCATCAAAATTTGAGACATTAGCACCAAAATTGAGGTATTAGCACCAAATTTAGGATGATCAAATCCATTTTTGGTGATACCATCCGTAAAAGGTTAACCTTTCACCCTTAGGTTTTAATTTTGAATCCAAAAACAAATTTTAAAGCATTAGAACCTAACTATTAATTCATAAAAATTAATCTGTTGGCAAATTTTTTTTTTTTTTAAATCATGTTCTACGTAAGATTGAGAGTACGCCAACGTCAAGAGAACACTACGGGAGAACTCTTAGCAAATCCCTTTACTTATACACCAAAAATATGACTCCTACACTTAGCTATAATGATTAAAAAACAAAAAGTGCCACAACTACATGGGAGCTGTACTAATTGCACAAGTAGATGCAACAATCAGGTAAAGTTATATTAGGAATTTAATTTAATTTAATTTAACATTTTCAATCTATAAACTCAAATTATTGCACCATGAATGAAATTATACAAACAAAGATGATAGAGACAACTTCATTCAAATCCTCCAATTACCCATATCAAGTTATAAACCAATCCAACTTTCTTAGCAATTAATCCATTGAAAACCCAGTTGTGCAATCGTAAATGGAGATTCAAGTCAAGCTCATCCATAACCAATCCAAAACCCTGACTACCCACACAAAAAAAAAAAAAAGAAGAAAACTTTCAGATAAAAACTCACCGCCTCCACTCCCGCAATTTAGCTCCTTCTTCGCGCATCTCTTCAAGCGGTGGCAAAACGGGGCCTTCTGGTTCGAAGACCCCACCATCATCGTCAACCCCATTACCGGCCGACTCGAAGGGCGACGCGTAGTCCGGGTTGGTCCCGTAGACGACGTCGTTGTAGCCGTTCGCGTCGTTGCTCTGGTGGTCGGCGGTGACTTCATCAGATGGCGGTGGGTCCGCGGCATAGTCGTCGGAGTGGGTGAATGTGGGGTCGTAGCCACTGTATCCGTCGTCGTCGAAAGGGCTCGCGGTGGGCGAGTGGCCCTCGGCACTCATTGAATCAAACGACGCCATTTCTCAGCTCTCTCTCTCTCTCTCACTCTCTCTCTCTCACTATTATGGAAAGTCGGTGTGGTTTGTTTGTGCGTGTCTATGAATGAAAGGTGAGGATTTGTGTTGCCTGGGTCTTACGGAGAGAACGATATCTTCGGATCGGCGACGAAAAGTCTTCCTCTTCGAATATCAGAGAGAGAGAGAGAGAGAGAGGTTAATTGCACGTGTTAAATGCACGAGTACTGTTTGACGATCAAACGGCGACGTTGCATTAGAGGACCATGTGTCGTCGTTTTGTGCATTCTAGAGAACCCCAGAAGCTTTGAAATGTCTGCCACGTCGAGGGAGAGCTTTGCAACGTGTAGTGTAATCGTAACGTCGTTGATGATGGCGTCGGTGATGTAACGTCGACCGCCTTAGCCCGCTTCAGCAAACTGACGCACTTGAGTTCTGACTTCTGAGGCGCGGAGCAGAGAAATGGCCGACCGGTTCTTCCCAAATGTGATGCCGGACTTTGTGGCGGAGTCAACAGCCGTCAGTGCTGAAGCCCAAGACTCTCTCATGAAGCTCCTCTCCATGCCCTACCATTCTCTCTCCGAGCGTTTCAAACGCGCCGCTTTGGACCTCAAAGAAACTGTACCATACCCATTCTCTTTGTGTCTCTGTCTTTTGCTTTGAGTTTGTTTTGTGCCTACCAAGTGTTTGTGGCTTTGTTTCAGATAGTGATGGAGTCGTGGGGGATGACTGGGCAACTCGTGAGAGACTTTACGCTGTATTGCGGGACTCTTGGGACGGCTTTTTTGCTCTTCAAGGCTTATCTAGTCACCAACAACAAGAATGATCTTGCTCTCTGCTCTCAGATTGTTAAGGCTTGCGACTCTGCTTCATTCAGTCCTACGTACTCTCTCTCTCTCTCTCTCTCTGTTACTCTCTTGCTCTGTTGGTATCTACATATGTATGTATCATGGGTTTGGATGAAGCTTGTGTGATGTAGTCATGGGCAAATTACATACTACCTTGTTCATTAGAAAATATGACGATTCATTTCACTCCAAACAACAAAGATAGGCGGTAATATCTAATTACCACTAACCATTGGAAGGTAAATTGTAGTTTAGCCTGTAGACTATAGCTATTTCAGGGAGCTTTGCTGAGTTAGGGTGCTTATGTATGTGGTGCATTAATGGAAGGGATGTGACTTTTCTATGTGGGCGAGCTGGCGTATCTGCACTTGGGGCTGTGGCGGCAAAGCATACTGGTGATGAACAGTTGCTTAATTACTATCTAGCTCAATTTAGAGAGGTACCTTGTTCCTTGTTTGCATTTTTCAATCTTGGTGTCATTGGTTGATCAAAATTTATCATTTCTTGTTACTTTTTTGTCGGTTGTAATTCTTGGAATGACTTATGAGTGTAGATTAAGCTGCCAAGAAATATACCCGATGAATTGTTATATGGAAGAGTTGGGTTCTTATGGGCGTGTTTGTTTATAAACAAACATATTGGTGCAGGGACGATTCCTTCTGCCTGCACTGTAAGACTTGCATGTTGATTTATTAAACCATTTCTTTTTATCTTGTTATGTGTTTCAGTAGGAATGGTGGTGATATTCGGGTAAATATGTGTAGAGTGCAGTTGTGAATGAAATCATCAAGAATGGGAGAGCATTGGCTAAGAGAGGAAGATGCCCATTGATGTTTGAATGGTACGGGGAAAAGTATTGGGGTGCTGCACATGGATTGGCAGGGATAATGCATGTTTTGATGGACATGGATTTGAAACCAGATGAGATTGAGGATGTAAAGGGAACTCTTATATACATGATTAATAAACGCTTCCCTAGTGGGAACTATCCCGCAAGTGAAGAGGATAGAAAGAGAGATGTTCTTGTGCATTGGTGTCATGGAGCTCCTGGAGTTGCCCTTACACTTGTCAAAGCAGCTAAGGTAAGAATTTTGTAGTTAACAATCATACTAGAAGTGAATTAAGACCCTCTGATGGGAAGCCCTTAACACATTGTGAAAACCTTTCGTTTTGTTCCCCTTTATTCTTGACTATCAAAAGCTCCATATATGATTACAGTCATTGACTACGCATTGAGCAACTTAAGGAAGTTTCTCACAGCCCTACCTCCCACTCCCTGGCCTCCCTTTCAGAAGTTGGTCTGTAATTCGTTGGCCAACCACCCAGGGATGAGTGGCTTTTCATGCCAACTAGAGATATTTTCAATGCCGACTTATACATTAAATGTTAAGAGGTTTTTTTTTTTTAAAAAAAAAAGGCTGACTGTGGTTATTAGCTCCATAATTGGCCTTTTCCGTCTAAAATTTCTCTTTAAGACACTCTTGAGATGGAAGCTGGTGAAATTTCTTTGCTATCAAGACTTGGAAATAATATACAAGCGTAATTTGAATCATTCATCTCTTTGTGCTGCATCATGGATCATATGGTGACTTTGGAGAGGGTGTCAGTTTTGATAAGTTTATTAGTAAATACCACAGGGATGCACCCAAGCACACCAGTATACAAAAGAAGACTATTGTTGTAATTCTTATTAACAAAAGGTTTATTCTTCTAGTATTCTTGAATAGTGAGAGATAAATTGTCAGTCTCTTCTCTCTCTCTCTTTATTTCATTCTATTGAGTAAAAACTATTCCGAATGCTCAGGTTTTTGAAGATGAAGAATTTCTGAAAGCAGCTGCTGATGCAGCAGAGGTAGTGTGGAACCGAGGATTGCTCAAGAGAGTTGGGATATGCCATGGGATTAGTGGAAATGCATACGTGTTCCTCTCGCTTTACCAACTTACAGGCAATGTACATTTCTTATACAGGGCTAAAGCTTTTGCTTGCTTTCTGCTTGATAGAGCTCACAAGCTCATTTCTGAGGGAGAAATGCATGGAGGTGATAACCCCTACTCATTGTTTGAAGGGTTTGGCGGTATGGCTTTTCTTTTTCTTGACATGATTGATCCCTCTCAAGCTAAGTTTCCAGCTTATGATCTCTGAAAATATTAATATGACGGAACGGAGGTCTTGTGTATAAAAACTTTTCTTCACTTCTTAGTGGATTTGAAAATTTGTTGGCCTGTCTGTTCCGATTGTTTCATTTCCGACTTATGTCAATGATCTTATTCAAACCTAAGAATTTTTCCGACTTGGTTTTCACTTGCATATTGGGTTCTCAACTTACTTCACCTTTTCTGAGCCATGATTTTGATGTTTTGCGCTTGTATTTTCTCTGTTTAGTCCTTGTATTGCCCCCTCTAGTATTTTATATACATAGCTCCTCTAGTTTTAACTCGTGATTATCAATATCATACTATGTTAACTATATATTAAAGCTTAATAGAGCATGAGAGATAATTCTGTTGCTTGCACCTTCTTCCAAATGTCAAATATGTATCCTAGTAGGAAACAATGTATAATCTGGCCTCTTAAAAACAGGAGTTGCAGCTTAAACTTGTTTCAAGAGAAATTCATTTGCTACATTTATATCCATCTATGCATTATTTGGAATATTTTCTTTAATCAGATGGGAACTGTAATTTCACTTCCGGCCTAGGTGAAGAGAAGCAAATGTAACATTATAATTGCCACTCTTTACATCCTCCATTGTTTTATACATATGACATATCTGACCCAAATTGACACCAAAATGCATGAAATCCAAACCCATATATATATATAAACCCAATTTGAAGATCTAAGGATGGTTGGCAAAGTCACACTTATTCCCAAAAATAAAAACAGATGTGCTTTAAGACAACCAAGCAAATGCCATGGAAACAATCTATTTTCTGAAAATTGGGTCATTATTGCACCTCCGGCTTCTTCAGATGGTTTGTTTGTTGAGGAAGGTGATGATGAGCTCATTCACCTGCTCCGGGAATTGTTCATGGATAAAATGGCTGCCCTCCGGCAAGTACTTAATATCTAAATCGGGTACAAAATGCTTCACGGCCCCACCCCTTATATACTCCTCCATCCCTGGAAATTTTAAGACATAATCCTTCTCACCCATAATTAGCAGCGATGGAGCTTTAACTTTTGGCTCAGTTATACCACAATCCACAGTTAAAGTCCTGCAAAAAATGACCCATATGTCAACGACTCAACTGTGGATATCCGACCATTTTCATACTTTTTTGGGAGATCATATTGGTTTCATGAGAACCTATCAAGAGAAATGTTGTTTGGCACTCTGGCTTTCTGGTGTATATTGGAATTTTACATAAAAAAAAGTAGGACAAAATTTTCCTCTTGCTTCGTTACTTTCAGACTTTGGGGAGCTTTTCTTTTTCTTTACCTGTAGGGAACCTGCAAGGGAAAACGGAATCCAGATTTTTCATACGAGGATGCGTAGATTGAGAGATCTTCCTCGGAGAACCATGGCGGTAGAGGAGTAGATGGGTTGAACAAGTCCATGATTTCCTGCTCCTTGGCCGCCACCGGAACCTCACTTCCAGAGAAAAGCGTGTAGATATTCCTTATCACTGACTTAACATCAAAGCGGCTGAAATCCGTCTCTGCCCGACCCGGCTCCTAGGATTACAAAAGAATCACAATAATAACATAACATTGACTGATTGCTTAATATAATTGGATTTGAAATTATAGTTTTAATAATGTGATAACAAAATCTTACTTAGAGAATTCCATAAATGTTTATGTCCAAATGGATGCATACCTGAAACCTCGATACATAGAAGCCTTCAGGAAGGAGATGACTTTGGATAGCAGAAGGACCAGGTAACATGAAAGGAACACCAAGTGTTACGACGCCAGACACCCTTTCTGGGTGGACTGCTGGTACTAGGTATGCTGGGATAGCTCCCAAGTCCTTCCCAACAAGAAAAGCCTGGTACCAAAAAATCCAAGTTTTGGGGATGCATACTATGAATCTATGATTATTATTATTATTATTATTATTATTATTATTTCCATGGAGCAGTTGGGAATGAATCAAATAAATAACCTAGCCCATCAAAAAAAGGGGCCTCCAAAAAAGGCGGTAAAAGTAGACAAAGTTCCGTAAACGAAACAATCTATGGACTTGTAAGGGGTGAAAAGGGGCATGACCATCTTGAGACCCTTCAACCTTACTCGGATCTCCAATGCAGGAGATACAGGCAGGGGCATGACCCTTGAAATACACTTTTAATCTTGCTTGAATCCCTGCTAGGCAAGCAACATGACCATCGGTTGTGAATGGGGATTTAAGGTTAATTCTTCAAAGTTACGGAAATCTTGCTAATAGTATTTGTTGTATTACCTTTTTCTTCTCTGGCTTTCTTCCTCTTTTTTTTCAAGACAATTAAATAATCAAGGTGAATGGCAGACACAAGGTTTTACTCAAGACAATTACTTTGTTATCATTTTTTTTTTTAAAAAAAAAAAATGTTATCATATTAAATCATTACTTATTTCAAAAACTTAAGCCGTCAAAAAAAGGTAAATTTAATAATTCAATAAATCTTGTTACAAAGTATTTTGCCAGTAATTATCCCCGCACGTATGAGTGATTGAAGAACAATTTGGCTAAGCATATGTGAGTTATCAGCAGCTAACAGGAAAAAAAAATTTTAAAAAAAAAATTAATTTTTTTTTTTTAAAAAAATCTCTCCTTCTGTATTTTGATTATTGATTCAAATATTCAAGAAATACTACCTTATTGATGCCCAGAGAGTCAAGGAGGCTGACAACATCATCAATAAGGTCCTTGAAAGTAGCTTTCTCTGGCTCCGCTGGCTGCTCAGAGAGCCCATAGCCCCTGAAGTCTATGGCTATTACTCGGTACCCAGCATTTGCAACAGCAACCATCTGGTGCCTCCATGTGTACCATATTTCAGGAAACCCATGCAGGAAGACCACCACCTTAAGACCTGCTAAAATGAGTTCATGATTATACAGAGTAAAAGATAAAAATTGGAAGAAATTAAATAAAAAAACAAAAAAAAAAAACATGTTTTTGGTGGCTGATTCATATTCCCAGATCATACCGCTTCCAATCTCTGCTACATGAAGCTTTAGTTCTCTCACTTGGACATGACTGTGCTTGATCTTTTCCATTTTGGAGTGAGGAGTAAGGTACAATGAGTGACTTAACAAGACAACTATAGTTCTGGTTCATCTGTAGAAAGTCGATCTCTTTTATGGTCGATTTCATCGCCCAAGTACCAAAAGGTATCCAGTGCTCTATGATTGCATATAAAAAATGTAGCATACTGTTGTTATCATTAAAATATTTAGATAATGGTTGAATAATAGCATGTGCATCATTGGAAGGAAGGCATATTCTCATCTAGATACATATAAAAATATAGCATAGCAGGTTTGTTCTATAGTCGAGGCTCTCAAGTCAACAAGTAGAAACCAAGTTCCCTAGTGATAAACTATGAATCACTTTTTGCTGTAAGAACTAAGAAGTTAAACAACGAATCTAGATCTCCGGTATCTTTTTGTTCGGATTGTTAGTAATTTCGGTAAAAAATGTGAAATATTCTCTTTAGAACTTACGTGTGCTAGTAGCTATACGGACAGCTCAAAAACTGTTCAAGTACGTGGGCCCTATATAAACAATTTTCATATTTGCTACTCAAATTGTTAGTAATCCAGACAAAAAATAAATAAAAAATGCTGAACCTCAACAACTACAAACTATAGATATTGCAAGTGAAGTAGATTTACAAAATGACAGCAGTAATAGCTTCTTCTACATGATTCCACCTCAACTTTCATCCACCGGACGGAATGCAATGGCTTTCACGCTAGTGTGGTCGTCCGTTGCGTGTTCTAATGTGCAACGGCTTTTAATTATCGTCATCAATAACACATGTTAACATTAACATTTTCAAACTATCATGAGATAATTCGGTTGCTTGCACCTTCTCCCAAGTGTACCTCGTAGGAAACAATGTATAATCTGGCTTCTTAAAACAAGGTGAATTTCTTTTTACCTACTTTCATTTGCTACATTTATATTCATCTATGCATCGCTTTTTTATTTGGAATATTTTCTTTAATCAGATGGGAACTGTAATTTCACTTCCGGCCTAGGTGAAGAGCAGCAAATGTAACATTATAGTTGTCACTCTCTGCATCCTCCATTGTTTTATGCATATCTGACCCCAATTGACACCAAAATGCAGGAAATCCAAATCCATATATATATATATATAACCCAATTTGAAGATCAAAGTATGGTTGGCAAAGTCACACTTATTCCCAAAAATAAAAACAGATGTGCCTTAAGACAACCAAGCAAATGCCATGGAAACAATCTACTTTCTGAAAATTGGGTCATATTGCACCTCCGGCATCTTCAGATGGTTTGTTTGTTGAGGAAGGTGATGATGAGCTCATTCACATGCTCCGGGAGTTGTTCATGGACAAAATGGCTTCCCTCCGGAATGTACTTAATATCTAAATCGGGTACAAAATGCTTCACGGCCCCATTCCTTATATACTCCTCCATCCCTGGAAATTTGAAGACATAATCCTTCTCACCCATAATTAGCAGCGATGGAGCTTTGATTTTTGGCTCAGTTATACCACAATCCACTGTCAAAGTCCTGCAAAAAATGACCCATATATTAACTCTGTGGATATCCAACCATTTTCATACTTTTGGGAGATGTCAACCGTGTGGACATATATCCAAACATTTTCATGCAATGCAATAGATATGACAGCAACAATTGGCCTTTGAATTAATACTAGCAAGAAAAAACAATGATTAATTTTTACTGCAACGTCATCCCAGTTGTATGGTAGATGTATGGTAATTTACGAAGTAGCGTGTTACTCTTTTTCTTTACCCATTATTTGGTTCTTGAAGTATACAGTGAAGATGAATTGTAAGCTATATTCAGGTATATTTCTTGTCTAGCTCTGTTACTTTCAGACTTTTGGGAGCTTTTCTTTACCTGTAGGGAACCTGCAAGGCAAAACGGAATCCAGATTTTTCATACAAGGATGCATAGACTGAGAGATCTTCCTCGGAGAACCATGGCGGCAGAGGAGTAGATGGGTTGAACAAGTCCATGATTTCCTGCTCCTTGGCCGCCACCGGGACCTCACTTCCAGAGAAAAGAGTGTAGATATTCCTTATCACTGACTTAACATCAAAGCGGCCGAAATCCGCTTCTGCTCGCCCTGCTTCCTAGGATTACAAAGGAATCACAACAATAACATAACATTGAGTGATTGTTTAATATAATTGGATTTGCAGAACTGATAGATTTACGTTTTGGGATCAAGCTGATGATTTAATATGTGATAACAAAATCTTACTCAGACAATTCCATAAATGTTCATGTCAAAATGAATGCATACCTGCCACCTTGTTATATAGAAGCCTTCAGGAAGGAGATGATTTCGGACAGCAGAAGGACCAGGTAACTTGAAAGGAACACCAAGTGTTATGACAGCAGACACCCTTTCTGGGTGGACTGCTGCTGCTAAATATGCAGGAATAGCTCCGAAGTCCTTCCCAACAAGAAAAGCCTGGTACCAAAAAATCCAAGTTGTGGGGGTGCATATTATGATCAAGTTTTTAAAGTTCTTCTAACATAGGGAACTCGATGGGATTGATTTATAGCCAAAATTAGAAGATTGCTCAAATTATTCTGCACCAGATGGATCCGCTCGAGCGGATTTCTACCAGAGCATTCTGTCTTGACTTAACTCGAGTGGACTTCTAACAGACTTCTAGCAGAAACCAAGCCAACTTCTAGCAAAGGTGCCCTGCACTCCCCTTTGGCCCTACATCTAGTATTTCATGTATTTCCTTTTTCTTCTTTGGTCTTCTTTATTTTTTCAGACCCAATATTTAATTGAAACTTTATAATTAAAAAAATCAGTTTCTATGATTAAAGAACTGAAGAAAACTGCTTTTGGGGTTGGGTTTGCTACCATCTATTCTTTTTTTAAAGCTTGTCTCTCGAGTCTCACACACACCCAATTTGGGACAAGTATTTTGCCATAATTAACCCCAATTGTATGAGTGATTGGCAACATATGTGAGTTCAATAGGTTGGAATGAATCTGTAGATTCTTCCCAGGATAACTCAAAACTTGTTGCTTTGTCAGCAGCTAACAGAAAAAAGAAAATCTCTCCTTCTGTATTTTGATTGTTGAATCAAATATTCAAGCAATATTACCTTATTGATGCCCAGAGAGTCAAGGAAGCTGGCAATATCATCAACAAGGTCCATGAAAGTAGCTTTCTCTGGCTCTGCTGGCTGCTCAGACAGTCCATAGCCCCTGAAGTCTATGGCTATTGCTCGGTACCCAGCATTTGCAACAGCAATCATTTGGTGCCTCCATGTGTACCATATTTCAGGGAACCCATGCAAGAAGACCACCACCTTAAGACCTGCTACAAAAAGTTCATGATTACAATTTACAGAGAGTAAAAAAAAAACAAGTTTTTGGTATCAGATTCCGATTCCCAGGTCATACCGCTTCCAATCTCTGCTACATGAAGCTTTAGTTCTCTTACTTGGACATGACTGTGCTTGATGTTTTCCATTTTTGAGAGAGAAGTGAGGTACAATGAGTGGCTTGAACAAGACAACTATGGTTCTGGCTCATCTGTAAGAAATGTCTCTCTTTTATGGTCAAATTCATCTGTAACTGTAAGGCTCCATGATTCCCCATACACGTGTACAGAAGAGCAACTGTATACATATATCTAATTGTATATATATTAAAGTAACCAGCTTATTACTTACACAATGAGCGAGATTCTTCATTATGATTTAATTTTAAAATTTAAATATATTATTTTTTTATTATAAATTAAAAAGATGTATAAAAATATATTTCACCTATTTAAATAAAAAAAAAATTAAAATCTTTGTTCCTATAAGTATATATGATTTAAAATAAATAATATAAAAAAAATTAGCAAGAAGAATACATGAATTATAATATAATTAACGCAATTAATGACATATGGAGGATATTGAAATATAATTAACATAATTAATGACATCATATAGATATATAGATATAATTAACGCAATTAATCACATTAATTAATGATATATATATGACATCTTTTTTTTTTTTTTTTTGAGAATCCTAAAAGTATTGGAATAGGATCCTCTCCATTTTAAATGAAATGGAGAATATCCATTTAGTGTAAAATGAGGGATAATATTATAAATTTAGTCATGTATTATTATATAATAATTTGATTTGTTATATTTGTTTCCTTATTTGATTCGGACATTAATAAGATTTGATTTTATTGAATAATTTAAATATGGAAAACTCTTGAAATATAATTAACACAATTAATGATGCTAATTAATGACCGGTTTTTTCTTAAAAAAACTGGTTCACTCTTAAAAAACTTGTTAAAAAATTATGCCTTAAAAAACCGGTTTAGCCTTTAAAAAAATTGGTTCACGCCACATGTCGCAATATTAAGGCACTAAGATTTGATTTTATTGAATAATTTAAATATGAAAAACTCTTGAAATATAATTAACGCAATTAATGACGCTAATTAATGACCGGTTTTTTAAGAAAAAACCGATTCACTCTTAAAAAATATGTTAAAAAATTATGCCTTAAAAAATTGGTTTAGCCTTTAAAAAAATTGATTCACGTCACATGTCGCAATATTAAGACACTTTTGAGAGTGATTCGACTTTTATATATATAATAATATATGTGATTTGGTTATTGGTAGCTAATGAAATTCATGTATTATACATGATGCACTGGATTCCACCCCTTAAAACCTTAAAAGCACTCACATTTGGCTCATCAAAATAGCCTTTTGACTATTTTGTTGAGCTGTAGTGTTAAAAACGCTCTCCAACCAGCTAGCTAAAACAACCAATGAGTTGTTGAGGAGTTACTGTAGTTGACAAATTTAAAATTTGCTGATTGCTATAGCTCAGTTATTTATACTAAGAGCACTCACAGTGGGCTCAGCTAATATTTGGCTATTTTAATAAACAAAAAAAAAATCACCTTTATCTATTCCAGCTACTTACCTTTTTAAAGTACTCACATCCGGCTCAGTATTTTAACTTTATACTTATTTAAATATTATTTCCATATCATTTAAATATTACTTTCCTATTATTTTTTTATTTTTTATTTTTTATTTTTTTGTTCTTTCTTTCTAGAAATCTGATGCCCTACGAATCTTTTTCCTCCTCCCAATTTTCTTCAGCCTGCCAAGATGGTGCAAAGCTTCATCGAGCAGGAGAGCAACGAGAAGTAGTCCTCGGCGGCGGCCAAGTGTGGCTGGAACCGATGCAATTGCTTTAACGGCAACAACAATGACAACTCCGACGACGAGTTCAACATGTTCTCTGGTTTCGCCGGCGAATCGGTCATCTCTGGGTCGTTTGGCGGCGATGCCTTCAATATACTAAAGGTAAAAAAATAAAATAAAAAATCTACCTCCGAAAATTCTAAATTTTCTTACGGTTTTCTTAGCAACCAAACGAAGCTTCGCCTTCGCCTCCTTGTAGCAGGAGCCTGTGTTGAACAGTGACTGGGAGAAGAAGGAGGCGAGAAGAGAGAGGGAGAAGAAAGGCGTGTGGAGGAGAGAGAAATGAGGAATTTTTTAGTAATATATGAGTTTGCTAAGGAGCTACAGTGCTCAATAAACTTGCTTAGCACTGTAGCTCCTCACCATTTTACTGAGCTGTTTGTTGAGCCGGATGGAGGGAGTTTTTGGTGGTTGAGCCCACTGTAAATGCTCTTACAATATAAAATTTGCCCCACTGTCCATGTTTACAACTTCTCTCCTATATTAAAAATAATTTTCTCTCTCTCCATGCAAGTGTTACAAACTACTGGATGATATTTTACAGTTTTGATGCTACGGAGAAAAATAATAATAAAAAAAGAAAGAATAAAAAAATTATATTTAAACGATAAGGAAAAATTATTTAAATGGGATAATAAAAGTAACAAATTAAAATACTGAACTGAATATGGATGCTTTAAAAAATTATGTAGCTAAAATAGATAAATGTAATTTTTTTGAATAAATTTAGTTAAATATCTACCAAGGCGAATATGAATGCTTTAAGGGTTGGTAGGTGAACGATGTATAATATGCCCATACCTAATCATTTCTATGGAAGGTTATAATTTTCATGGAGGGTATAATTAAAAGAGAATCAATGCAACTCTTCATGAAGAGAAACAATGAGAGTTACATTTCACTCTATAAAATAAAGTGGGGATCAGAACAATTTAACAATATATTATTGCATGCTGACATTTCTGACTTTTCTTTCTCTTTGGTCCTCCATGGGATTTTCACCATTATCATAATGGGAGTAAATCTTTCCATCATTCAAATATGTTCTTACACACTTTTCTTTCTCTTTGGTCCTCCATAGGATTTTTACCGTAATGGTAGTAAATCTTTCCGTCGTTCAATAATATTCTTGAGAACCAGTAAGGCTGCGAAGCATTACATCATCTCTTCCACTTAAATCTCTTTTGTAACTATTTTTTTACACAAAAGGGAAGAGAAAAATTTGAACTAATAACCCACATTTTATAAAACATAATCTCTACCCCTTAAAGGACTCCACCTAAACTCTTCTAACAAAGTACCAAATGGCATTTAATGCCACTATGAAAAAATAATGGCATTTAATGCCACATGAGCAGTGCACGCCATCAAAAGAATTATAAAAAACTTTACTTTTTTTTTTTCTTTTTTTAATTGTGACATCTTTTTTTAATGTCTCCTTTTCATTAGAATTTTTTCAAGACGATTAAAGATTCAAGGTGAATGACANAATAGGAGAGAAAAATTTGAACTAATAACCCACATTTTATAAAACATAATCTCTACCCCTTAAGGACTCCACCTAAACTCTTCTAACAAAGTACCAAATGGCATTTAATGCCACTATGAAAAAATAATGGCATTTAATGCCACATGAGCAGTGCACGCCATCAAAAGAATTATAAAAAACTTTACTTTTTTTTTTCTTTTTTTAATTGTGACATCTTTTTTTAATGTCTCATTTTCATTAGAATTTTTTCAAGACGATTAAAGATTCAAGGTGAATGACAGAGACAAAGTTTTACTCAAGACTATTACCTTATTATTATGTTAAATCACTACTTATTTTAAAAATTTAAGCCGTCAAAAAAAGTAAATTTAATAATTTAATAAATCTTGTTACAAAGTAGTTTGTAAGTAATTGTCCCCACACGAATGAATAGGGGTGTCAACCCGGTCCAGTTTCTCGATTTTTGTCCAAAATCGGGAATCAGAACCGGGGTACCCTGGTTCCTTGTTTTGGGAAACCGGAACTGGAATCGAGACTCCGGTAAAAACCGGGATCCCAGTTACTGGCTGATTCCGATTGTATCCGATCCGGTAATTGATTTTTTAAGAAAATTACTTTTTTGGCTTATTTTAGGTATTTGGCCTAAAATAAGCCCATTTTTTTGCATAGAGTTGACCCATTTTTTTAAAAAAATTTACTAGCCTTTTAGTTTAAATTAAAAGGGTTTGTTGTAGTTATTCCAAATCATTTTAAAAAACAATCTAGAAAAAACCCAAAAATCCTAAAAAATAATGTTTTTGCCTATATTGGCCTTAGAAAACATTAAAACAATAAAAACAAGTATTTAAACAAACCATGAAACCAACATGAACAAGAAATATCCCTTAGTCCCTTACTACCAAAAAAAAAAAGTATTTAAATAATCTACCAACCAAAATAAATACCCCTTACAATAAAAATAGTTCATAAACATATTACAAACACAATATTACGCAAACTTCAAAAATCATCAAATCGTCCAAAGAAGTGAAATTTAGAACTGAGGAAGAGATGAGAAAATCAAAAATTCCAAAATGGAGAAGGAAGGAGGAGGCGGTGTGCGTGAGTGAGAGTTGGGTTTAGGAGAACTAAAGTAAAAAAACATAAACCTAAGTGCCTAAAATAATAATATATAATTTTAATATAAATAAATGTAATTAAATAGTATGGGTACCCCGGTTCCCGGTTTCCCGGTAAAAACCGAGTACTAAAAACTGGGTACCATAATGAATTTTTCAAACCGAAACCGGAGCTGGGTCCCCGGTTTTCCAGTTTCCCGGTTCCGGTTTCCCGGTAATTTTTGACACCCCTACGTATGAGTGATCGAAGAACAATTTGGCTAAGCATATGTGAGTTACATAGGTTTGAATCTGTAGATTTTCCCAGAATAACTCAAATTACTTGTAGATTTATCAGCAGCTAACAGGAAAAAAAAAAAAAAAAAAACTCTCCTGTATTTTGATTATTGATTAAAATATTCAAGAAATACTACCTTATTGATGCCCAAGGAGTCAAGGAGGCTGACAACATCATCAATAAGGTCCTTGAAAGTAGCTTTCTTTGGCTCTGCTGGCTCCTCAGACAGCCAAAGCACCTGAAGTCTATGGCTATTACTCGGTACCCAGCATTTGCAACAGCAACCATCTGGTGCCTTCATGTGTACCATATTTCTGGAAACCCATGCAGGAAGACCACCACCTTAAGACCTGCTAAAATGAGTTCATGATTATACAGAGTAAAAGATAAAAATTGGAAGAAATTTTTTTTTTAAAAAAAAAAGAACATGTTTTTGGTGTCTGATTCAGATTCCCAGATCATACCGCTTCCAATCTCTGCTACATGAAGCTTTAGTTCTCTTACTTGGACATGACTGTGCTTGATCTTTTCCATTTTGGAGAGAGGAGTAAGGTACAATGAATGACTAATTAACAAGACAACTATATATGGTTCTGGTTCATCTGTAGAAAATCTCTCTCTTTTATGGTCGATTTCATCGCCTAAGTACCTAAAGGTATCCAGGGCTCTATGATAGCATATAAAATGTAGCATATTGTTGTTATCATTAAAATATTTAGATAATAGTTGAATAATGGCATGTGCGTCAATGGAAGGATTCCGAAGGAAGGCATATTCTCATCTAGATACATATAAAAATATAGCATAGCAGGTTTGTTCTTTAGTCGAGGCTCTCAAGTCAACAAGTAGAAACCAAGTTATCCTAGTGATAAACTACAAATCACTTTTTGTGGTAAGAACTAAGAGTTAAGAACAGGCCCTAAACGACGAGTCTAAATCTCCGGTATCTTTTTGTTTGGATTATTAGCAATTTTGGTAGAAGATGTGAAATATTCTCTTTAGAACTTACGTGTGCTAGTAGCTATACAGACAGCTCAAGAACTGTTCGAATACATGGGCCCTATATAAACAATTCTCATGTTTGCTATTCAAATTATTAGTAATCCGGACAAAAAAAAAAATGCTGAACCTTAACAACTGCAAACTATAGATATTGCAAGTGAAGTAGATTTACAAAATGACAGCAGTAATAGCTTCTTCTACATGATTCCATCTCAACTTTCGTCCACTGGACGGAATGCAATGACTTTCACGCTAGTGCGATCGTCCGTTGCTTGTTCTAATGTGCAATGTTAACATTAACATTTTCAAACGAGCATGAGATAATTCGTAGGAAACAATGTATAATCTGGCCTCTTAAAACAAGGTGAATTTCATTTTACCTACTTTCATTTGCTACATTTATATTCATCTCTGCATCGCTTTTTTATTTGGAATATTTTCTTAAAATTGGGAACTGTAATTTCACTTCCGGCCTAGGAGAAGAGAAGTAAATGTAACATTATAGTTGTCACTCTCTGCATCTTCCATTGTATTATACATATCTGACCCAAATTGACACCAAAATGCAGGAAATCCAAATCCACATATATATATATATATATAACCCAATTTGAAGATCAATGTATGGCTGGCAAAGTCACACTTATTACCAAAAATAAAAACAGATGTGTTTTAAGACAACCAAGCAAATGCCATGGAAACAATCTATTTTCTGAAAATTGGGTCATATTGCACCTCCGGCTTCTTCAGATGGTTTGTTTGTTGAGGAAGGTGATGATGAGCTCATTCACATGCTCCGGGAGTTGTTCATGGACAAAATGGCTTCCCTCCGGCATGTACTTAATATCTAAATCGGGTACAAAATGCTTCACGGCCCCATTCCTTATATACTCCTCCATCCCTGGAAATTTGAAGACATAATCCTTCTCACCCATAATTAGCAGCGATGGAGCTTTGACTTTTGGCTCAGTTATACCACAATCCACATTTAAAGTTCTGCAAAAAATGACCCATATGTTAACCGTGTGGATATCCAACCATTTTCATACTTTTGGGAGATGTCAACCGTGTGGATATACATCCAAACATTTTCATGCATGCAATAGATATGACAGTAAAAATTAATCTTTGAATTAATACTAGTAAGAAAAAACAAGGATTGATTTTTACTGTAACATCATCCCAGTTGTATGGTAGATGTATAGCAATTTACAAAGTAGCATTACTCTTTTTCTTTACCCATTATTTGGTTCTTGAAGTATAAAGTGAAGATGAATTGTAAGCTATATATATTCAGGTATTTTTCTTGTCTTGCGCTGTTACTTTCAGACCTTTGGGAGCTTTTCTTTACCTGTAGGGAACCTGCAAGGCAAAACAGAATCCGGATTTTTCATACAAGGATGCATAAACTGAGAGATCTTCCTCGGAGAACCATGGCGGTAGAGGAGTAGATGGGTTGAACAAGTCCATGATTTCCTGCTCCTTGGCCGCCACCGGGACCTCACTTCCAGAGAAAAGAGTGTAAATATTCCTTATCACTAACTTAACATCAAAGCGGCCAAAATCCGCTTCTGCTCGCCCTGCTTCCTAGGATTACAAAGGAATCACAACAATAACATAACATTGAGTGATTGTTTAATATAATTGGATTTGAAGTACTGATAGATTTAAGTTTTGGGATCAAGCTGATGATTGAATACGTGATAACAAAATCTAACTCAGAGAATTCCATAAATGTTCATGTCAAAATGAATGCATACCTGCCACCTTGATATATAGAAGCCTTCAGGAAGGAGATGATTTTGGATAGCAAAAGGACCAGGTAACATGAAAGGAACACCAAGTGTTATGACAGCAGACACCCTTTCTGGGTGGACTGCTGCTGCTAAATATGCAGGAATAGCTCCGAAGTCCTTCCCAACAAGAAAAGCCTGGTACCAAAAAATCCAAGTTGTGGGGGTGCATATTATGATCAAGTTTTTAAAGTTCTTCTAACATAGGGAACTCGATGGGATTGATTTATAGCCAAAATTAGAAGATTGCTCAAATTATTCTGCACCAGATGGATCCGCTCGAGCGGATTTCTACCAGAGCATTCTGTCTTGACTTAACTCGAGTGGACTTCTAACAGACTTCTAGCAGAAACCAAGCCAACTTCTAGCAAAGGTGCCCTGCACTCCCCTTTGGCCCTACATCTAGTATTTCATGTATTTCCTTTTTCTTCTTTGGTCTTCTTTATTTTTTCAGACCCAATATTTAATTGAAACTTTATAATTAAAAAAGTCAGTTTCTATGATTAAAGAACTGAAGAAAACTGCTTTTGGGGTTGGATTTGCTACCATCTATTCTTTTTTTAAAGCTTGTCTCTCGAGTCTCACACACACCCAATTTGGGAGTATTTTGCCATAATTAACCCCAATTGTATGAGTGATTGAAGAACAATTTGGCAACATATGTGAGTTCAATAGGTTGGAATGAATCTGTAGATTCTTCCCAGGATAACTCAAAACTTGTTGCTTTATCAGCAGCTAACAGAAAAAAGAAAATCTCTCCCTCTGTATTTTGATTGTTGAATCAAATATTCAAGCAATATTACCTTATTGATGCCCAGAGAGTCAAGGAGGCTGGCAATATCATCAACAAGGTCCTTGAAAGTAGCTTTCTCTGGCTCTGCTGGCTGCTCAGACAGTCCATATCCCCTGAAGTCTATGGCTATTGCTCGGTACCCAGCATTTGCAACAGCAATCATCTGGTGCCTCCATGTATACCATATTTCAGGGAACCCATGCAAGAAGACCACCACCTTAAGACCTGCTACAAAAAAGTTCATGATTACAATTTACAGAGAGTAAAAAATAAAATTGGAAGAACGTAAAAATAAAATTAAAAAAAACATGTTTTTGGTATCAGATTCAGATTCCCAGGTCATACCGCTTCCAATCTCTGCTACATGAAGCTTTAGTTCTCTTACTTGGACATGACTGTGCTTGATGTTTTCCATTTTGGGGAGGGAAGTGAGGTACAGTGAGTGGCTTGAACAAGACAACTATGGTTCTGGTTCATCTGTAAGAAATGTCTCTCTTTTATCGTCAAATTCATCGCCTATGTACCAAAAGCTGTCTAAGGCTCTATGATTCCCCATACACGTGTACAGAAGAGCAACTGTAGATATGTATATATAAATTGTCTAATTGCACATAAAAATGTAGCATATTGTAGTTATATTATAGTAATTTGGTTACTGGTAGCTAATGAAATTCATGTATTATACATGATGTACTGGATTCCACCCCTTAAGAGCACTCACATCATCAGACTCAACAAAATAGTCTTTGACTATTTTGTTAAGCCAAGTGCTAAAAACGCTCGCCAACCGGTTGGCTAAAACAACCAATAAGTTGTTGAATAGCTCTAGTAGTTAGTAAATTTAAAATTTGCTGACTATTGTTGCTCGGTTATGTATACTAAATACAATATAAAATTTTCCCTACTATCTATGTTAATAATCTATGGTCACTAGTTCGAATCCTTACTCTTTTTTTTTTGTGTGGACATGTCAAAAATAATAATAAATTAGCCCATCATGTGCTACAACTTCTCTCCCATATTAAAAATTAATTTCTCTCTCCCCATGCATGTGCTACAAACCATTGGATGCTATTCTACGAAGGAAAAAAATAATAAAGAAAGAAAGAATAAAAAATAAAAGGAATAGAAATAATATTTAAATTATAAGGAAAGATTATGTAAATGTGATAATAAAAGTGGTAAGTTAAAATGTTGAGCTAGATATAAATTTTTTAAAAAAAGTACCTACATAACATGCCCATACCTAATCATTTCTATGGAAGGTTATAATTTTCATGGATGTTATAATTAAGGGAATATCTTTTATTCAGTCGTGGCAGAAAACATGAGTTTTCTACCACCCAATAGAAGAAAGACACCTCAGCTAAAGTATACAAATTGCACAAAAATTGCTTACAACAAAAACACTAGATTTTGAGCTTCAACTGAGAGAAAGGAGAGAGACTTCCGGCCTGAGACTCGCCGTGGGTCAGCAGACCTACACAGGTCTCAGGCCGGACCAACCTACCGGTCTCCTCTTGTTCTCCGGTGCTCTCTCTCTTTCTACGGCGACATTTGGTATGCCAGTTCCCCTCTTGATTTCCGATGCTCCTAAAAAAAAGGTAGTCTCTTTATCAAGTATATTGGGGCAGTTCAAAACCCATGCGATCTTTGCAGGCACAGCACATCACCATTTCTAGTGTGTGTGAGAGAGGGAGCACTGGGTGTGTGTGTGTGTGAGAGAGAGAGAGGGAGCATTGAAGAGGTCTGGGTTGAGCTCTGGCATCTTCTTTGGCAAACTCTGGGCTGTGCTCCAGCATATTCTTCGGCAACTCTAGGCTGGGCTCCGACAAGATCTCTGTTGCCGCCAGAGAGAGAGGGAGAGAGGGGAAAAATGAAAGATGNATTTCTATGGAAGGTTATAATTTTCATGGATGTTATAATTAAGGGAATATCTTTTATTCAGTCGTGGCAGAAAACATGAGTTTTCTACCACCCAATAGAAGAAAGACACCTCAGCTAAAGTATACAAATTGCACAAAAATTGCTTACAACAAAAACACTAGATTTTGAGCTTCAACTGAGAGAGAAAGGAGAGAGACTTCCGGCCTGAGACCCGCCGTGGGTCAGCAGACCTACACGGGTCTCAGGCCGGACCAACCTACCGGTCTCCTCTTGTTCTCCGGTGCTCTCTCTCTTTCTACGGCGACATTTGGTATGCCAGTTCCCCTCTTGATTTCCGATGCTCCTAAAAAAAAAGTAGTCTCTTTATCAAGTATACTGGGGCAGTTCAAAACCCATGCGATCTTTGCAGGCACAGCACATCACCATTTCTAGTGTGTGTGAGAGAGGGAGCACTGGGCAGCAAATAAATTTTTTTCTTTGCTCTGTGTGTGTGTGTGAGAGAGAGAGAGAGAGCAATGGGCAGTTTTTTTTCTCTGCGTGTGTGTGAGAGAGAGAGAGGGAGCATTGAAGAGGTCTGGGTTGAGCTCTGGCATCTTCTTTGGCAAACTCTGGGCTGTGCTCCGGCATATTCTTCGGCAACTCTAGGCTGGGCTCCGACAAGATCTCTGTTGTCGCCACAGAGAGAGGGAGAGAGGGGAAAAATGAAAGATGGAATTTGTAGATGATGGGAATTAATTCAGTGTTTTTGTTCCTATTTTCTTAATATGTAATAAATGAGGTGACAGTATTTAAATGTAAGGCAAAAAACTCATGCTTTTTGCATAGAGCGTATTGAAGCACCACTCTATAATTAGAAGAGAGTCAATGTAACTCTTCATAAAGAGAAACAATAAGAGTTACATTGCACTTTATAAATAGAGCGGGGATCAGAACAATTTAAAAATGTATTATTGCATTTTGACATTTCTGACTTTTCTTTCTTTTTGGTCCTCCATCGGATTTTCATCATAATGGGAGTAAATATTTCCGTCGTTAAATAATAATATAATATTCTTACTGTAGATGTACATTGAAATGTAACCAACTTAGGTCGAAATCAGCCGGACAATTACGTCCTCACCGACGCAAGAGAACCGGAAAGGCTGCGAAGCATCACATCATCTCTTCCACCTAATTTTTTTTGTTTCTTTCTTTTTTATATATATTAAAAGGAAAAATTCGAATTAATGATTCTCGCTTAATAAGGTGAGAGTCACTAATTACTTTTTACCCTCATAAACTATAATATCTTGATATTTTCTTTCTATGAACTATCAACTATGACACTTGACATCATCAAACTATCATTTTATAACATTTTCCCTCATTTTGTTAGTCAAAATGGTTAAAATTAACGGTCAATAGTCATATGACTTGCATGTGCCATTTTAATTTTTTTTTTCCTTTCATTTTTGCCATCACTTCAGATCAATAAAATGACATTTATACGATCATAAACCTTAATCTAACACATGAGAAGTAAAGGCAAAAGTGAAAAGAAAAGAAAAAATTAAAATGGCACATACAAGTCATATGACTGTTAACTG
The DNA here is from genome assembly GCA_006937295.1 of Carpinus fangiana. Taxonomy (NCBI): domain Eukaryota; kingdom Viridiplantae; phylum Streptophyta; class Magnoliopsida; order Fagales; family Betulaceae; genus Carpinus; species Carpinus fangiana. The sequence goes on along the minus strand of CM017326.1, from coordinate 4,895,394 downwards.
TTAATTTTAACCCATTTGACTGACAAAGAGGGAAAAATATCATAAGATTGTAGTTTGATAGGGTCAAGTGTCATACTTGATAATTCATGTGAAGAAAGTGCCAAGGTATTGTAGTTCATGGTGACAAAAGGTAATTATCCCAAAGAATTAGAGAAAATTTCACCTTTTTATTATTATAATTTTATATATAGTTTAACTTATATTAGGATGAGCCTTAAAACCCCATTTTTATAATATCCAATCAATAACTGATACATAAGCAAAAACATAAAAAGTGCACAAAAATAATTTGACCAAAATACACTAGATTTTAGGGTTATAAATTTTAAAAGGGTTAACTTTCCACCTCTAAGTTTTAGTTTTGAAGTATTAAAAACGAGTTTTGAGGCATTACAAACAGATTTTGGGGCATTAGAAAAGGATTTTGAAGCATTAGAAATGGGTTTTGGGTCATTAGAAAGGGGTTTCGTTTTGAGGCAGTTCACAGCCGAAGACGTTTAAGGCGTTCATGGCTGGCCAGACCCATGGCGTGGGTCTGGCCTGGTTCTCATCGGCTACAAGTTTTTTTTTTTTTTCTCTGATTTGGTGTGGTTGTTCTCACTTTCATTTTTTACATTTTTCTTAAATTGACAACGTGTCACAAGGTGATTGGATGCTGTAAAATGACTGGTTTATACCATGACCTGATAGTAGGGACTTTTTTTTAAAAAAAAATTTAATTGTCACATTTTTTTTAATGTCTTTTTCTCATTATCATTTTTCGTTAAATCCCAACAAAATTCTCAAAATACCATATATTTTTTTAGATAAAATATTTAAGGTTTTTTTGCAAAGATTGAGAGCCAAGGATATTTTTGCAAATACTGTTAAATTCGGACCAACGCCTTAATCTTTGTAATTTTTTTTTTTTTTAAAAAAATTATATATAAAACAAATGGGAGTGTTTTGAGAAAAGTTAACGAATATGTGAGATTGCAAACAATTGAAAGATTGATATACTAAATTAAGAGAAATGAAACTTTGGGAAAAGTACTATTCACCCCCCTGAATTTGGCAAGGATTTTCAATTTGACCACCAAAGTTTCAATTTTCTCAATTGACCCCCTTAAAGTTTCAATTTCTTTCAATTTAGGCACTTTTGATTTTTTTTTTCCCAAAATGCCCTCAACAGTGACTCCAGCAAGATCTCGCCGGAATTCGGTNTTCGGTGAAATCTGGCTGGATTCTGGCGAAAACTGGTAAGCTTTTTTTTTTTTTTTTTTTTTTCATATTCCGGCGAGCCTAAACTTGTCAGAGAAGATCTCCTTGGCTGAAAGCATGGCGTCAGAGAAGAGGGTTCGCCAGATTTCACTGGATTCCAGCCACTTTTTCAGATTTCGGCGAGATTTCGCCGGAATCACTATTGATGGTTAGCCGAAATCACTATTGAGGGCATTTTGGAAAAAAAAAAATAAAAATCATTGCTGAGGGCATTTTAGGAAAAAGTGCATGAATTGAAAGAAATTGAAACTTTGAGGGGGTCGATTGAGAAAATTGAAACTTTTGGTGATCGAATTGAAAATCATTGTCAACTTCGAGAAAATAAACAGTACTTTTTCCTTAAACTTAAGTGCGTACACTGCAAAAATGATAACAATTGTCTCCATAGGAGTTGTGACAAAACTCTAAACCTAACTTGATTGACCTCAGGCCAAATCTATTATTAAATTACGAAATAATATATAACTCTCAAAAATAAATACTAATAACCTAAATAATTAATAAAACAAAATAACCTAATTAATTATGTCTTGTCCCGCATCAAAGCCTTTTTATTTTGATTAAAATTAATTGTCTTCATCGAAAATAATAAGAGTTGTAAGCATTAAAATATTTAGATAATGGTTGAATAATAGTAGTATGTGCATCAATGGAGGGAAGGTATTAGGGGTGCTCAAACGGTTATAACCAACTGTTATTGATTTTTAATAATTACAACCGCAACCGCTTAAGCAGTTAGTGGTTATTTTATAACCGCCAATTAGCGGTTATTCAATCCAATAACCAGCGATTTTATAATTGTTTTTTTATATGGGCTTTTGAATTTTTGTAAGTATTTTGGGCCTTAAATGACCTTTTTTTTTGGGCTTATTTTATGGGATTGACCTATTTTTTAGGCTTATTTTAAAGGTTTAAGGCCAAAATATTCCAAAAAAAAAAAAAAAAGAGAAAAAAAATGCTTTGAATAAGTCTTAGCCTAAAACATCACATACCACATTATATATTTCATATACATATTCATAAATAGCCCAAATCCATTAATCCAAATATAAATGAAAAAAATTAATATACATTCTATTAATATAAAATATTTAGTATATATTTATATTATTTTATATAAATGAAGGCGGTTAGCGGTTATAACCGCCTTGTCCTACCCCTAAAACCGCTAATTGCAACCGCCTTATACGGTTAACGATTTTTAATAACTGCTTACCAAAGCAGTTAGCGGTTTGCGGGGCGATTATAACCGCCCCATTTGAGTAGCCCTAGAAGGCATATTCCCATCTAGTTACATATAAAAATATAACACGGCAGCCTGCAGTTTTGTTCTTATTCGAGGTTCTCAAGTCAACAAATAGAAACCATTATCCAGTGATAAAAACTAGAATCACTTTTAGTGGTCATCGAATATTTATAATTAAAAGAAGAAGAAGAAGAAGAAGTAGTTAGGTCGGATTGGATATTCATTAATTTTTCTCAAGATTGTTAGTAATTTGGACAAAAAAGTGTGAGAGATCTCTTATAGAGCTTGTCCGTCCCAGCAGCTAAACAATTTGCCCAAGATTTGAATTTTATAAGAACTCTTTCATATTTGTTACTCGAATTGCTAATTATTCGAATAGTAAAATTACTGAAAATTGTAAAAACTGCAAACTGAAGATGTAAGTAAAATAGATTTACAAAATGACAGCACGCTTCTTAATGCTAATACAATAAATTGGTGGTTAAAGTAAACCAATTAAATAAGAGTCTTTACAACTCACATCTCTTGACTACAACAAGAATATCTCAAATAAGATTTTATGTGCACCCTTTGGTTGCTAACTGAAGGAGACTGAATCTTTCTTGACACAGACCAATTCAGGCCACCACCACAGGTTCTCTTTGAAAACCCACATTCTGCAAGAATTAACCCAGTAACAACTCAGTAGTTGTTAGATTATTTAAATCAAATAAGTTTCCCCCTCATTTTCCTATTAAATTTTCAACTTTTCCTCCTGTGTACTTCTCTTTTATCCCACATTGAAAAGTTATAACAACTTTGCAAGTCTAACAGTCCTATTTTGATTATAATTTTAACATTAATAACCTCTCTTTTTTTCCACAGTTAGTAACTATTGTTTCAACAGTAAAAAACTACTTTTATAATTATATATAAAAGGATGATTCAGAATTCAAACTACTTACTTCTCTTTTTCTTATTCCTCTCTTATTGTTAAACATTTCTTGTTTACAATAGTATCTGAAGTTTGCAATCTGCACACTATATCCGGCCAATACTGTATCACGACTTTCACGAGGATAAGGTTGTTTTGTTCCCATTGCAAAACTTATTATATAAGTGGGAGGCAATATTTGTACAAGAGATATATTAAAAGCCGCCTTACTACTCAGAAAGTATTCTGCATTACTTTCTTCAAATTCCGAAGAATCCCACATTCTATTTCCAACAGAAGTTATGTGAAAATATTGATCACCTGGAAACCATTCTGCATTCTCATCCAAATAGTGGCTCATCTTGTAAACCTCCTCAAACCAGTCATTGTTTCTGCACAAGATGCTCAACGTCTCCCAGCTCGACTTCACTTCCTTGCAACTCATATTCATTCTGAAATAGCATCTCAATCTGCTCCAATGATTTTCCTTTAGTTTCTGGAACAAGTTTATGGACAAAGAGAACAGAAAGAGCAGAAACTGCAGAGAAGGTGAAGAAGATTCCACCCATGGTGATTGCGTTGGAAACAGAGAGGAAAGACATGGCAACCAGGCCACTGCAAACCCTATTCCCCACTGCCCCAAGTGCAGCTGCTTGAGCACGCAATCTCAAAGGGAAGATTTCAGATGTTACAACCCAGCAAACAGGGCCAATTCCCACTGAAAAGAAAGCTACATTTCCACAAACAGAAAGAATTGACAAGGCAACCCCAAGCGGTCCTTGCCCCAGTAAGGAGAGAGAGAGTCCCAAACTGAACAAACAAATAGTCATTCCAATTGTGCTCACATAGAGCAAGGGCTTTCTGCCAAGTTTGTCAATAAGAAGAATAGCAACCAATATAAAAACAGTCTTTGTAACACCCACAGCAACAGTGGCTGCAAGGAGATGTGTGTTCCCCTCAACCCCAGCTTGTTTGAAGATTTCAGGACTGTAGTACACAGTGGCATCTATTCCTGTGATCTGTTGAAAACACTGGATTCCAAAACCAGTTACCAGCATCCGGCAAAGTGCGGGAGAAGGGCTCAACAGTTCGCGCCATACGGCTTTCTCTTCGCCCTTCTCACCATCAGTCGTTCCAGCAGCTAATTGTATCTCTGCAAGTCTCTCCTCCACCTCTCTCTCATTGTCATTAGTTTTCATCAACACTGATCTAGCTTCCTCTATTCGATTCTGTATCACCAACCACCTTGGCGACTCAGGAATTATGAAAAGTGCAAACCCAATGAAGACTGAGGGCAGAATTCCCACACCAAGCATTATTCTCCAATTTATGTGTGCTGGAAGGCCAGAAAAGATATAGTTTGAGACATAACCAAGTAGAATTCCAATGTTTATAAAAATCTCCGGGAATGAGGTTAGTGAACCTCTTGCAATGGTGGGTGATATCTCAGCAATATAGACAGGAGCAATCATGACTCCAAACCCGATTCCAACCCCAGCCAGGAGTCTTCCAAACATTAATACTTCGAATGAGTGAGCTACAGTCATTACAGCAGCACCTATTTGAAAGATAACAGCAGCTAAGCCCATTGTCCATTTTCTGCCAATAGCATCTGATGTTCTACCACCAGCTAAACTTCCAAAGAGTGAAACAACGCTCAAAATCCCAACAAGTATTTCTTCCTGTACCTCAGTTATCTTTAGATCTTCTTGAATAAATATAATTGCTCCACTCATGACCCCTACATCTGCATATTGAAAAACCCCAAATGCATCGATTAATCAGTTATATGAGTGGGACTGTAGCGGAAAAAAGAGAAAGAAAAAGTTCATTTTTCACCATTTCCTTTGATGATTGAGGTAGGAGTTTGTGTAAAGAACATCAATTAATTGGCATATCAAAGCCAGAGTTCCCGTGAATGTTGGAAACAAAGAAATGAATTTTATAAACGGATTATGAACTCAACAAAGAAGAAAATTATCATATCAGATGACAACGGAGCAATAGAACTGCTAAAAAGACTATTATTCAACCATTTCCCTGCATGGAAACTCCCCAGTAATATCTGAGTGCGAGGGTCATGCAGTCTTCAGATATAAACTTATAAGGAAACAGCGTGTGCAAACAACTCAGTAGCATTTTCTTATGTAAAAAAGATGAAATTTCAATTTTCTTGAATGTTTAACTCAATATGTTCTGCTCCTGATGTGTCTCGCAATAAAATTTCAAAAGCCGTATAAAGACAAGATTCATATATAATAACAAATCCAGGCAAACAGATCGTACAATGCACTGATGAAGTCTCCGAATAAATTTAACCTGAGTAACACCTGAAACGTAGCAATCTACTACTCACCCATATAAAGCATTCTAAATTATCAAAATTAAGTGAAAAAATAATAATATCAGTGAGGGTGAGTGGAAAGAAATAATCACTTCAACTTCAACCACAAGTTAACCAAAAATTTTGCAATTTTATGTACATCATTAGTGTTAAATTACAGAGAATGACTCATCAAAACAACAACCTCAATCAATTTTTATACAAGAGTGTCAAGCATGAACATGGGGATCATATATAAGAGGTTATTTTGGATTGACTATCATAGGATACCGAGATTACCTTTCCCTGCTGATCTAGACAATCAGGTGAAGTGTCTTTTTTTTTTCTTCCACAGATAAAAAAAGAAAAAGAAAAAAAAAAAAGAGAAGTGAAATAAAGTATAAAGACAATCAAATTCTAAACAAAGGATTGATTCTGATGATTTGCGTGTTCTCCCACTAATGAAATTAAAAGTCTTTAACCAAATAGCAGATCATAGACTTGATTGATAAAAGTAACAACAACAACAACAACAACGACTAGTTCTACAACAACAATGTTAAATAACTGGGTAAAGAAAAACATACCATAGCCAAGAAGAACCGAGTTGAGAGAAGCAAAGACGGCAGAGGCAAAAACAAATTTCCTGGTGCTCTTAGTCCTGTTCTCCTGATGATGGTGGCGTGAAGCATCATCAACATCCTCAGTGAGCTCAGAGTCCATCCTCCTGTACTTATTCTTAGTCCCCAATGGAACAACAGACAACCCCATTTCCCCATTCCCGCTTTCTTGGACACCCACCAAACCCATCTCATTTCCCTTTGATTCTTTGCCTGTTTTTCAACCAGAAAACAAAAAACCAAGACAGCCCAGAAGCTATTTTGTGGGGAGTTTTGACTACCAAACCATCTGGAGACTAAAGAGCATGGGATTGGGTTTTAGATCTGAAACAGAGCAGATCAGGGAAGGACAAGAGAAGGCTCAGCAAGTGGGGACCTTTGTTTTTGTCACGCAAGCAAACCCACTTGCATTTGTTTTTAACATGCGCAGACGGTATGCATCAGGAGACCTTGACCTCTTACCTTTTGTTGAACAGTAGTTAATTTGTTCTTGGTTGTTCTGATTTTTAAGGTCGTGCTTCCCGTTCACGAATTTGAAGTGATAATATTTACTATTAGAGGAATTTATTATGGTTTTAATTTGACTCCTTCAATTTTATTTCACCTAATGTTTTTGACTTTTTGTATCAAATATGATGGAAAATTACGACAGAAACTGTAAGAATAACAATGAAACAGGTTTTTCAAAAAAAAAAAAAACAATGAAACAGGAACATGGGATTTCAAGACACGTTGGTGAGTTCCTTCTCTGACAGTGATATGCCTCTCTCTCTCTCTCTCTCTCTACTAAAATTAGGTTACAACTTATTAAAAAATTCATCTTTGCTCAGCAAAAATAGTAGAAAATTCTTCGCTATTATGTCATCTAATAAAAATTCTACCCTTGACATGATTGGATCGGAATTCTTTGCAATTATTATTATTATATGAGTATTTTAGAAATTTTAAAAATATTTAACAAAAAATCTTAACAGAATGAAAAATTACAAAAAATTGAAAGTTCGATACTATAAATTAAAAGTTTTTAAACTTTGAGAGTTGTTTCAAACGAATAGAAGTTCAATGAGATTTTATAAAGTTTCTCATTTTTACTAAAAATAGAAACTTCTTTTGAACTTATACTAATAAGTGTCAAGTGTCATCTTTCATATGTTTTTTTTTTTTTTTTAATATTTTAACGGTTATTTATTGTTATTCCACTAATTTTGAATCTTAAACATTAATTTTTTAGAAACTCAAAAATATTAAATGATAGTTGTCACTTATTAGTTTTTTTTTTGTTTTTTGGACATGCACTTATTAGTTATTATAATAAGTTGAAGGGAATTTATGTACTTTTGTTAATATTCATGGTTATAGAATTGAATCTCATAATAGACTAAAGAGATGAGATAAAAGACAGATAGTCTTTTTTACTATATCTTTTCCTTGATAGTTAGAGTTTTACTTAAATTAAGATTAACATAAAAATCAACATTAACCATAAAAGATTTCTATCTTTATCAATGGCTCCTCCCCATTTGGGTAAGCTGGATGTATTTGTATTTGAACATGACTTTTTCCAAGTCATGGACAAAGGATTTGGGAGCTTTTGAAAATTTGGGTTGATTTTGTTGAAGAAAATGGTTGAACGTGGACTTGATGGAGCCCTGCCGAAGTAACTACGGCACTCGACAAGGGTACGTGGCACGCCACTCCGATATGATTTTTTCCGGCACCAATCACGCTAAGGCTAGGTGTCAGCAACCCACTATGACTAATCATATATATATATATATTAAACATTTATTCAACTTTTTTGCTTAATGTGTTTCCCTTATCCTATAAAAGTATCTCGAGCTTTCAATCAAGAGTTGCTCTGCATTTCAACCTAGTTTTAAGGTCAGTGTTTTTTTAGAGGAAATCTCTTTTATGTTACTTTAAGAATGAGTAATTTTTAAAATTATTATTTGATCAAAATTTAATAATGATCAATCACAAATTTAATAGTGATTTTAGAAGTCACATCATTCTTAAAGTGACATAAGATAAACTTCTAATATGACTGGCCTCTTTCATAAAGAAAATTAGGCAATTGCTTAAGGAAACAATAATTATATAAGAAATATTCTTTACATAAAAAAAAATGCTTAAAACTTTGAATATGGTAAAATATTAATAAAAGTTGTTAAGGATTTTATGAGGGTTTTTTTTTTTTTTTTTTTGCATGTCCTTACAATAGAAAGAGAAGGGAAATTTGAATTAATAACTTTCGCTTCATAAAGTATGATCCACAATCGATTGAGTTACATCTTAGAAAATATTCTATTAGATTTTTATAAACAGGCATGGTAATTCGCGTGTAGCTTAACATTTTAACTACTAAACAATTATATTTTATTTGTTAAATTTGTTAATTAATTTTTGTAACACTCATTAATTTTATAAAGAAAACAAAAATGTTGAAGCGGATGGTTGCACCGACAGTCCAAGGTGGGTGGGGGGATGTTGTTGTTACAATCTTACGTTGTTGTTGCAACTCGCTCAAATTCTGAAAGTACGGAAAATAAGTACATGAGAAGGTGATGGGAGCATGTGGCCGTAGGATGTGTTTCTTCCTAATGCAATAAATAAGATCCGACGGTCCCTAGAAGACGGCCAATCATAAAAAGTGTTTGTTATAACAACTACCACTTTTCTTTTCTTTATTCTCGGCCCTTTGGCGGCACGGGTGTATTGTGTTGTGGGATGTTTACGGTTTTACCCCCACTCCCATGTTTAGGAAGCACAGACAAAGCTGTCATGGAAAATATAATGGTTGAGTTAGATGTTTGCAAAATCATTTACGAGCCGAACACCATTTAACGGGTTCAAGTCACGGAATGAGCGATTTGTGAGTTATATTAAAATACTAATAGGTGAGTGAAATCGTCAAAAAAAAAAAAAAAGACTACCATATAGTCAATATCGATAGAGTGTGCACCGTAAATTATAGTCACAGAAACGTGGTGGTTTTTTTATGATCCCAAGTATCACAATTGACTTAAGTATAAAGTTAACTATGTATATATAAACTATTGGACATCGTCCCGTTTCAAGCCGATTTTTAAGGATAAATTATACTCAAAATTTGTATTATTTCCGGTTCCGTGTTCGCAAATTCATTCACCTAACATTAATTAGCATCTTCAACAATCTTGTTTTTGGATACGCATCTCTCGTTTTATTATTCTTCGTCTAAAAGTGAGATTGGCTCTCTTATCTTAATCTTTTATTTTTAGCTTTGGTTTTCTTACCTATAGCCTATAGGCTTACAATTGCATTGGCTCCAATGTTAGGTCTCCAGGAATATAGGTGATAATGGGGAGTTGTGAGAATGACTTTCATTTCTAAACACGAGACTCAACAGATAGGGGAGTCCCTCTCACGTACCCTTAAAAAAGATAAAATAAAAAATAAGAAGTGATTCATTTTCTCTTGGTCCTTCATTCATTTCCATAATTTTTAAAATTATCATACAATTTATTGGGCCCGTATAGGTCCTACACATGAGCCCCACAAATTCAATGATAATTTTAAAAAATTACGAGAATATAACACGTCTAAAAATAATAATAAGGGATAATTACTTTTTATCCTTATGAACTATAGTGCTTTTACACTTTCTTCTTATGAACTATTAACTATGACACGTAACCCCATCAAACTACTATTTTATGACAGTTTTCCCATTTCGTCAGTCAAATGGGTTAAAATTAACGGTCAACGATCATATGACTTGCATGTGCCATTTTAATTTTTTTTTTCGTTCCACTTTTGCCCTAACTTCAGATCAGTAAAATTATGCTTATTTCCTCCTAAACCCTAATTAAACACATGAGAAGTGATTGTCTGGATTAAAACGAGGGTGGGCTAGTTGTATTGAGCCCATAATTCAATAATTAGGGTCAGATCTACAAGATAAGCTTATGGGCCCGTTTGTATGTCATTTTATTTATTTTTTATTTTTCCACTTTAATTAATACTAGTTAGAGGCACGTGCTTGGTTCCTGTATTTCTTGCACATTTTTTATTCCTATATTTGATAATAATGAATGTAGTGTATGTGATATTTAAGACTAAAAAATAAGGAAAAATTACAATTTATCCTCTAAAGTTGACAGCCATCCCCAGAGGGCCAGATCGGCCTGCCACCCCCTGTTACAAAAAAAAAAAAAAACAGTGGGTGGCCGATCCACCTCATAGGGGGTGGCTGGCCACCCCTTAGGCCATGGGGGTAGTCGAACCACCCTTTGTTAAAAAAAATTAAAAACAAATATAGGGGGTGGCCGATCCACCCCCTTAGGCCATGGGGGTGGCCAAACCACCCCCATACCGGCCTCTAGGGGGTGGCTGAACCACCTCCTTGGCCCAAGGGGGTGGTTCGGCCACCCCCTAAGGCCAAACGGCCACCCTTGTTCTTTTTACTTTTTATTTTTTTATTTAATTTTTAGATTTAAAAATTTAAAATTAAATTTTAACCAAACAAAAACAGTTCATTTTGGGCCAGTTAACAGTAGTTAACGAAACACTAACGGCGAAAATTTTATTGTAGTTTTAAATGATCCAAAGAGTAAATATTCGAGAAAAAAAAAAACTTAAGTATTTTGAAATTTTGAAGGGTTAACCCAATAATTTATTATATATTTACCCTAAAATTAATACCTGAATTATTATTCAAATGCATTCAAATTGTTAAGAAAAAATTTCAATTTTTTTTTCGCAAAATAACATTTTGCAAATATCTATACATTTTCACTTTCCTATTAACAACATCAAACCCGACCTACGTAGCCCGTTGCAACAACAAATAAAGGGTAAAAGAATGATTGATTGAAAAGATACAACCGTTCTCTCCGTTCTCTCTCCTCCAAATACAATCGTCCCTTTGGCTTCAATGGGAGGAGGGAGCTTCGGCTCCTTCCTCCTTCTCATTTCCCTTCCATCATCTCTCCTTCCACTATCCTCCCCTTCAAGCCTCTTTTGAGGTCAATCTCGTCTCTCTGGAGACTTTATTCGCCTCTTTTGAGGTTTTATCTGCCTCTTCGAAGGTCCTACCTACCTAGTTTTTGTTCAGCCACACCATCGACTCGGTTTCAGCCACCCTCCATCGTCACCGACATCGGACTCGAATGATTGCTGAAGATTTTAGATTTGATTTTTTAAAAATTAGATCTATCATTTTCAAGAAGCTTAAGCAAGAGACGCGTCACTCCACTATGCTCATGGGTCGCTTTGCTTCCAACCACCTTCATCAGCATGTTCATCCGACCACCACAAGACGACGCGTGACCTTCACACGCTCGTGAGTAGATCTTACTCGCGAGTGCGTGATTCACACGCGTCAGCGCATGGAACGGCTGCTATGGTGCATCCCTCCGACCCTCAACAGTGTCGTTGGTCATTTCTGAGGGTTAGTGTTGTTCTCTAATAGCCTTCGCCGGTGTGTGTGGTCCATGCACCGGTCAACAGTTTTCGGCCAGCAGCTTTCCTCCTCCTTTCCCACCGCTGGTGTTGCTGTTTAAAGATTTTAGTAGCTTATCTTTTATATTTGCTTGTAATTTTCTGTTCTTTGTGTTTCTCTTTTTTGGTTAGTTCCTTGAATTGTCCGCTATTTCGCTTTTTTATAGAGTTTTTCTTTTATTTGTCAACTACTAATGGTTGGTTTGGTTTGTTTCTTCTGACTACTGATGGTCGTGATGGTAATCCTTTGGGGTCTTGTTCCATTTATAGAGTGCCATTTATTACGGCTCTTGTTGGCCGTTTCAGTTTTCTTGATGGGCAGGGTCATTCATTTGACCCATTCCCAACTGTCCTTAGAAAGGCTCTGTCGCCTTTGTTTTTTATTTTCATGTAAGTCGCTTTTCCCTTCCCCATATCGAATAGAAAAAAAAACAAAAAAACCGACCTACTATTTTAATACACTATAGTTACATTTGCACACTATTTTCCCAAAGCTGTTGGCTCCTTCTCCACCGGCCGACAACCACCCTTTTTTCTCTCGGACTAGGATCCTCATCATTTCAAAGGAAATGGAGAGGAGCCGGTTAGTGATTTCATAGGGGCATTCTAGTAATTTTCATTTAAATGTTAATGTTAAATGACTATAATACCCTTAAAAATACACTAACCGGCTCCTCTCCATTTCCTTTGAAATGGAGAGGATCCTTCTGCTTTTCTCTTCCCTTAGATCTCCTCTCTCTGCTGACACTCACAACAGTTTCTTCTTCTTTAAGCATACACAACCTCTTGTTTGCTGAACAACATCAAATTTCTGCACAAAGCAAAGTGCAGTAACTCCATTCTCTCGATCTCTAGATATATACACCTCTGTCTCAAACAAAACTAAAAAAAAATTGTCAAAAACCCATACAAACTCACCAAAAACAATCATCAATCACATAAATAAACACTAAAAAAATTCATTGGGAGATGGTGGCCCATACCGATGCATGCTCTGCCTCGGCCCCTCTCTCGATCTCAAAAAAAAAAAAAAAAACGATAGTGGGAGCAGATAGATTTGTTTTCTCTTCGAGCTCTGTCGCTCTTCGTTCGTCGAAGGAGAAGAAAACTACTGTAGAAATGAAACAAAAAGACAGACTTGTTTAACGATCGCTCTGAAAATGATCGTGTGGTTGATTAGGAGAGAAGAAATAAGAATAAAAGAAATAAAAAGAAGAAAGAAAAATCCTTACCTTGCTTGGGGTTTTTGTGGAGGCATCGTGTTCTCTCTCTCTGTCTCTTCTCTACGTCTGAAGATCTCTCTTAACTCTTTCTGTTGCTCCCTGTCTCTCTCTCATGATCGCTCTGTCTCTCTTGTTGCTCTCTAGCACGATCGCTTTGAAAATGATGCTTTGGTTGATTAGGAGAGAGAAGAAATGAGAATAAAAGAAATAAAAAGAAGAAGATGGGGAACAAATGCATTGGAAAAAGGAAGAAATAATGAAAGGTGAATAGAAAAGAAGAAAAAGACAAAGAAGGTTAAAGAAGAAGAGAAAGGTAAGTGGGCAATGCAAAATGACAAAATTATATGTGATTCCTAATCAAATTAACAGATAGTCAGCAAATCATTGAAGGGCAAAAGTGTCTCTCACAATCAAAGAATTCGGTATGCAAATCTGAGTATCTAACAATTCGGCCAATCACCCAGGATTTTAACAAAGAACATGACTCAAAATTAAACTCTAAAGTCTAAACCCATCACCTATTCGGTCATCACAGACTGATTCACGGTGCACCTTCTCAAAATTGACCATTCGGCCATGGCTAATCCTTCATGAACATTCCACCTTTTGGCCATTAAAACACTTCAGATTTTACACCCATAATCAGCCATGGCAGAGGACATCCAAACCGAAACAATCAGAGAGAATCAAATCCAAAAACTCAACACCAAAACCTCAAGACCCATTCGGCTAGGATTAAGAAATTAACAAAAAAATACCCAATAATCAAAGTACCTAACCCAATCGAGTATTTATACAATTAAATCTACAAACCCATTGAAAAACCCAACCAAAAATCACATACCCAAAGCTTAAGGAAATCGAATTTCACCTACAAGGATGGTTTCTGGGCTCAAAACGCCGGAGTTGGGTGCTGCCTCCATCTCTCTCTCACTCACGATTTCTCCCTCTCACGCTCTCCGTCTCACTACCTGTCTCTCACCTTTGCTTCTTAAATAGAAAGCATAAAATCTTCTATAAATCCGCCCCCTGCCTAAATGTGACAAAAGGAAATTTTCACAAAACTCAACCTAAAAATCACCTAAGCAAAATATTACCAATTAGCATGATTTTTGTGCTTAACAATCACTGGGTATAACGTAATCTTAAAGGAAAGCTTCAGAAACAACTCACCTTCTTCCAATGGTCGAAGGTCCTCCGTCCCCTGCTTTACCCTGCGCCACTCTCTACCACTCACGGCGCCGCCCAGCCCCCAGCTCCAACGACCCACTTCAAAATGTCACCTCTCTGGCTCTCTCCCTCTCACGATCGCTCTGTCTCTCTCTCACGATCGCTATGTCACTCTCTCACTCGTTGCAGACCAGCACAAACAAATGGGGTGTTTCCCCTTTCTTTTGTTTTCTCCTTCTCAACCCATAAGAGGCTTACGAATCAAACAAAAATCACCGTTTTTGTGTCAAAAGACAAAAATGTCCCAAAATACTTCAACATCTCTTTACATTTAATAGGGTCAAAACAGTCTCTTCTAATATATGAGAAATGTTAAAGGCACAACATACACCCAACAAAGACCCAACTTCTCTCTTTAAGTGTCAGCTATTAAAAAATAAAAAAATTGCTAGTGGAAGAGAGAGAGTGCTTTAAACTAGTATAATAGGAGAATGTTAAGTAGGAGGGGCCTAATATTGTGACATGTGGCATCCTATTTATCTAACAAATATCTATTTTTAAGTTTTAAACAGAAGAGTTTAATTGCTTGACAAGTGGCGTTCTATTTATTTGACAAATGTTTACTTTCAATTAAACTGCATATTTAAAACAAAACAAACAATTAAAGAAAACAAATTGTTTCTACAAATGAAAACAAACAGTTTCTACAAAACAAAACCACTAAAACAGTTTCTACCCCATTCAACAACGTACAAACACCCTCTCAAACAGTTGCTACTCCATTATACCCTCTGGACTTAGTAAGTTTATTCTATTCCTTTTGAGTTTATTTAAACAAAATCTCCATTGTTAAAATTTCAATTTTTTTTTATTATGTTTACAAATTGCCATTGTTCAATGTTATTGTTTATGTTAATACTGTCATTTATTGTTATTGTTCGATTTGCTGTTATCATTTTTTATGAATCTATTTAAAAACACATTTCATTGGTTATAGTTCAAAAATTCCCCTGCAAACCCCAAATTAAAAAATGGATATGATTAAGTGGTGGAGTTATTTCCTAATATCTTTTCTAAAAGTTATATCTACGTTCTGCTTTTTCTACATTCGGATTTGAAGGCCAAATTTTGAACTATAAGTAATAAACGTTTCAAGATATAATATCTTTAGTCCCACTTTTTATTGTTTGGATCACCTTGAAAATTTTCAAGCCAAGATCGTGACATAATAAAAATAAACAGCCCATTTCATTATTATTTTTGCCATGTTTCATTCATAGGTATGAAAAAAGGCTAAATTTTTCTATGGAATTCTTGGGACTGTTGGGTCTAAAATTCAGCCCCTCTATCCCTATAATTGTTGAGTCCATTATAGATTGTGTTGTTAGGGCATTCACAATGGAGGAGCTAATTTTTTATGTAAAATAGCTCCTCAAAACTCAATTTATCTAGTTTAGCTAATAATTTTTTAAGAACCTCCTCCATCCGATTAGTTATATTTTTATCTATATCATTTAATTTTAATTATTTTTTTATTTTTTATGATGATTGTATTTTTCTTAATATCTTATTTTTCAACTTTTGAGAAATAAGTGATGTGGAGAGAGAAATAATAGGAGAAAATTTTGGAAAAAATGAGATGTGAAAGAGGAATAGTAGGAGAAAATTTTGAAAAAGAGAAAACATGTGAGAGAAACAATAAAAAAAACGTGGGAAGAAAATTTTGTGAGAGATAGTGGGAGAAAAAAACAGACGTGGGAGAAAATGTAGGAAAATAGCTCTTTCAATATTGCCGCTACATGTAGCTTTTTTTTTAGCTCATTTAACAAAAAATTTATTCTACATTTTTGTTAGCTTATCCAATGTAGATGGTATTTTATCAATTTAAATAGCTATTTTAGATAAAAATGATATTTAGCTCTTCCATTGTGAATGCTCTTAGTGGGTTAGTTTGTTTGTTAGGAGTTATAGTCACTAAGGACTGTAGGTTTTTCTTTTCTTTTGTTCTTTTGCTTCTTCTTTTTTTGCCTGTCATGTATTGGAAAAAACAAACTAATCAAATTATATACATACTTAAATTTTTTATTTTTATTTTTAAAAATTAATAAAAAAAAAACGATTTTTTAAATTTTTTATTTTTTAAGGAATATTAATGAAAAGTTTAATCTTTTATATAAAAAAAATTACTATTGAATTTGTAGAATCATGTGGGTCCCAGAAAAATTCAATGATAGATTTACCAATTCACTATACAGAGATGGTTTGTGACACATGGCATGACATTTTTCTGACAAATGCTACAACTTGACACTTTGCATTAAAAAATGGGAATATCTGACAAATTTAAAAACTTTATACGTGGCATTCAGAAATGAGCGTTCCAAATTTAAATGAAACAGTGTGGTCTTTCAAAGCAACCCTTATATCCCTTCCCAACAACCCTCAACCACCAATTCAAAAAAAAAACCCTCAACCACAACCACCCTCAACTGTTTAAACAAACAAAAGATAAAACCTTTGAACAGTAAATCATTCAAGACAAACCACTCGATACTTACAATTTGATTATCATCTATTCGTCTTTGAAACCACTATTAACCCTCTCCCTCTCTCTCTCTCTGATTCTAAGGCCCTTAATCTCTGACAGGTAAGTCAGTGTTTCTTCTCATCATTATTTTATTATTTTATATTTCGTATAAATTTGAATGCCAAAAAGTGAATATATAGTTTTAGTGATTGCATGAACCCTAGATCTTTTGTAATGTAGTGGAAAAAACCCAAATTTAATGCATTTATCTGCACAAAACATTCTTTTGTCATTTTTCGATCTCATTCTTAATAAAAACATTTTGTTATAAAATTTTGTACCTACAAACACAAAATTCTATTTAACACTGTCATTCACAATTTCCTAAAGAATATTGTCTATGTGCGGTGAATTTAATTCATAACCAATTCCAATTTTAAAATATCAAGACATGTGGTATTTCATTTATTTGACAAGTCATTATTAAAAAAATAAATAAAAAATAAAAACCGTATGTTTTTTTTTTTTAAATTGCTCTCTTTCTCAATCTCAACTGCTATCAAACATCATTTATCCCCACATTATCTAATATCTAATAAGATTGAAATTGTGGTCTTTTGGTAGGCATTACTTGGAAACATAAGTTCTGTTTACATGTGATATTTAGAATCATTGAACATTACCGATATATCAACATCATATTTTGTAAAAATTTTCCCTAAAAAATAATTATTTTGTAACTGTTCATTGGCAACATCATATGCTTCAAATTTGACGCCATTGTGGAACCAAGAGCACTTTGCTTTTGTTTTGTTTGTGGTTTCATGAAGCACTTTGCTTCTTTTTCTTTGTGATTTTGTTTTGCGAAATATTTTATTTTATTTTGTATTCAAATTTCTATCTCATAGATTGGCTTCTCTTCCTCTCTAATTTATATCTCTCTCATTTAGGGTTTTAAAGATCAAAATGAGGCAAGAATTAATTTGATTGTTGTGCATATATAGAACAAAAATGCTTTCGAAACACCAAATTATAGATAATTAAGCATTTGATTGCACTAAATTTTAAGTGAAATATTCTGTCTAATTTCACATTTATAAAAAAATTTATGCTTATTTTTCTCTATATTTTTTTTCTCCAAATGTTCATAAATATAATTGGTAATGCATCAACAATATTAGAGATTTTTACTAATTTTCTATTAATTCTTTGATATTTTTTTCTATTTTTTTTCTTTATACTTCTTTTATTTTTGAAGTGCTTTTTCTGTTTGTTATTTTTTAAAAAAATTGTATTCATGAAAAAAAAATTGTTTATTTTTATATGTATTTTTGTTTTCAAATGTTAAGAAATATATGTGTTTTATTTATATTAGTGAAACGTTGTATCACTACAAATTAATAAGACTCACACTCCCATCATGTTTAGACATCTTCGTCAAGCATACCATTAAACATGTGTCTAGGAGAGTGAAACGTTGCATTCAGTTATTTTGACTCCCACTGTGTATGAATCTCCACCTCAATAATATGATTAAAGCCGCAAAATCTTAAAATTGATGAGATAAAAGAAGGTAACATTGATAAATGACAACAGAGCCAAACATTATAGAATTCACTATATCTCTTTGTCTCTTAGAACAAAGGTACTCAAATTCTCTCCAACTATTTGAATATTTTATGCAAAAATCTAATGCATATGGCAAATGATTTTTTCCCCAAAAAATAATTGTTTTGTAACTGTAAATTAGATTCCATGCTTTAAAACATTGTCTTCAACGTGTTTTGGATTTTAGATATTTGGTTTACACTTATGCTTTTAAACATTGTCTTCAACAATTAACCATGAGTGAATATTGATTACAGGATGTTGAAGATGAGAAGCATATATACCAAGAAGATGGCGGCAGCAACATATTAGAACACTGCCAGTTCGAGAGAAATATAAAGTAAATCTATACTTTGTTGGTTTAATTGTTCAGCATTTTGTTTTCATCATTTGTTGGTTTAACTGTTCAACGGCGTACTCTGTTGGAAATAATCATTACTAAATTTTCTTTTCATTTATTCATTCATGGATGCAAATATTCCTTATTTATTGTTTATAAGTAAATGCACGTTATTGGTTTGACTTCGTTTGTAAATAATTTGTAATATGCATTAATTAAAGACTTTTCAAGTCTTCATAAATTTTTATTTTAAGAATTTGATGAAGAAGAGGCAATTGTTTTCACAATTTGCCCGAAGAATATTCATATTCATGCTTGATACCAATTTGTGATGTGTATATGGTTTTTTGAATCAACGTTACATTATTTCTAGAGTCGTTTGAATACAAGAATTTTAGGCAAAATAGAGACACAGTTTGAGTGCGAGAGATTGAAGATAAATTTTGCACTTGCACATAGCGAGAGTTTCCAATCAATTTTTTTTTCCTGTTATATAAACAATTTCTTTTATGTTTGTTTGTGTTTTTTTTTTTTCTAATTGAATAAGGAACAAGGTTACAGGGGAAGATCTTTCCCATTTCTTTTATGTTATATATGCAAATGATGGTTGAAATAAACAATCAACATAAAATATTGCCCTTCTCTATTTTAATCGAAAGTAGTAATTGATGTAATTTTGTTCATTTTATTGTAATAAGTTTAACTATTTTAGGATAACCAGCCTAAGCAATGTTCGCTTATTTGGAATTTTTTTTTTTTTTTCTTCAGGTTAAGCTTCTAAGCAGTGGCGGATACAAAGGGGGCCTGCAATAATACCGCTGCATGCCCCCCAATAAGGTAATTTTTTTAGTTTTCTTAATTCTAGCCCATACTCTTCCTTCTACCCCTCTTAATACGAATTTCTAATTCTCTTGCCCCTCCTAATACAAATTCCTATATTTGCCACTACTTCTAAGATTGGTTATACATTTGAGAACTTCTTTTCTTTCTGGGATAGGAATCACAAGTATATTTCAAATTTTAATACTCTATTCGGAATTTGAGAAAATGCAGATAATTATAGAATGTGAATAGGGTATGCAATTTGATCTTAGTGTTCATATTTAGCTGCTTACAACATTTCAATTTTTTTCATACTATTTCCAATTATGTTTATGAAAATGGTGAATGCTGCTATAGAAGAATGTATATTTTGTGGTACAAATTAAACTTTTTTGATGGCTTTGTCCAACGAATGAGTTTTCATTTTGTTTGATAACAATTGTTGCTTCCTATTCATTCTCCGTAGCCACAAACCATCCGATTTTCTACGGTACGTATTTTTTTTTTCTAAGGTACGTATTTTTGGCATAAAGAAAAAGTGTTGCAGAGGGAAATGAAATTTAATTAAAATTATTAGTATTCTTCCAAGAAGTAAGAAGTTAAAATTATTAGTATTTTTCTTTTGTTTATACATGATTCAGGAATAAAGTTCTCTCTTCAAAAGTACCTTCAATCAAGTTATTTTAGGAAGGAAAAGATGAGGGCATGGACAAAATCAAACCATGATCTTTTTATTAGTGTTGTATATATATAACAATTTTTTGCACACCTTTTAATTTGAGTTATTAGTTTCAATATGTGATTCTTTTTTATTTTTTATTATATATATATAAAAATTCTTTTATGTTTGGTAGAAATTGCCGATACATATAATGTAATAGGTTTTCAGTCTCTTTTTAATATGGGTTTGTTATATTTTTTATATGTAATACAATTAATTTGAGCATTTTTTTTTCTTTGATTAATTAGAAAAAATACAACTTGAACATTTGTATTGTTGTAAATGGTCTCTCAGTGCTTTTCTTTTTTTTTAAAACTTTATAGAACTCCTTCTCTTTTTTTTTTTTCTCTTGCTTTTTACTTGATTTTTTTTTTCCTATCATTTACGCATTCACTACTTATTATTATTTTTTCCTTCCTATCATTTTGAAAAAACAACCCGACATTGCACGAGTTTCAAGCTTGTTTTATAGAGATATGCTTCTATGCAATTTTTTTTTTATTCTCTTTATCATTTTTGCTTATGTGACACATATTTTATAATTAAAAAAATAAAAAACAGGAAAAAAAGACTTGTCATGTGCCACATAAGCAGAGAGGGGAAGGAGGATGAAAAGAAAATGCATAGAAGCATATCTCTGTTTTATATAAAGAAGATATCCTTCATCTTCAGAATCCGATTGAGCGGAGTCCCCGTTTCGGTTCACTTCAGGCTCCAGCCGCTGCCCCAAATCCAAACGCAGGGTTTGATAATCGCAGGGTTTGATAATCATGGTGTTCATCACACTCCCAAACCACAAAACCCTAAACCTAACCCTAGACCCATCCACCACCACCCTCCACTCTCTCAAGCTTTCCATCCACCGCCACACCCACATACCCACCCACCTCCTCCACCGCCTCTTCCTCTCCCACTCCCACCCTCTACCCGCTCAACACGACTCCGTCCTCCTCTCCCGCCTTCACGTCACACCGCTCTCCACCCTCACCCTGCACGTGCCTCTCCTCGGTGGAACCCAGCCTCCCTCCATCCCTCCCTCCAAGCCCAAGCTCGAGTTCCTCAACTCCAAGCCCCCTCCCAACTATGTCGCTGGTCTCGGCCGTGGCGCCACCGGCTTCACCACCCGATCCGACATCGGACCCGCCCGCGCTGCCCCAGACCTCCCCGACCGATCCGCAGCCACCGTAGGCGGGCCTCCAGGGCAGGGCCGGGGCCGCGGGAAGCCCGACGAGGACGACGACGGTGGCGACGACGCTGAGGACAAGGGCTACGACGAGAACCAGAAGTTCGACGAGTTTGAAGGAAACGATGTCGGTCTCTTTGCCTCCACCGAGTACGACGAGGACGACAAGGAGGCCGACGCCGTTTGGGAGGCCATCGACAAGCGCATGGACTCGCGCCGAAAGGACCGGAGGGAAGCCAGATTGAAGGAGGAGATCGAGAAGTACCGAGCTTCAAACCCGAAGATCACCGAGCAGTTTGCCGATCTCAAGAGGAAGTTGTACACTGTATCGGCGCAGGAGTGGGAGAGCATCCCCGAAATTGGAGACTACTCACTCCGGAACAAGAAGAAGCGATTCGAGAGCTTCGTCCCGGTGCCAGACACGCTTTTGGAAAAAGCTCGGCAGGAGAAAGAGCACGTCACCGCATTGGACCCGAAGAGCCGTTCCGCCAGCGGCACCGAGACGCCCTGGTCTCAAACTCCAGTCACGGATCTGACCGCCGTTGGCGAAGGAAGAGGCACAGTGCTATCGTTGAAACTCGATCGGTTGTCAGATTCGGTGTCAGGACAAACCGTCGTGGATCCGAAAGGCTATCTCACCGATTTGAAGAGCATGAAGATCACGAGCGACGCGGAGATTTCGGACATCAAGAAGGCTCGATTGTTACTCAAGAGCGTGACGCAGACGAATCCGAAGCACCCACCGGGGTGGATTGCAGCGGCGAGGCTGGAGGAGGTCGCTGGGAAGATTGCGGCGGCGAGGCAGCTGATGCAGAAGGGCTGTGAGGAGTGTCCGAATAGCGAGGACGTGTGGCTGGAGGCCTGTAGGCTGGCGACCCCCGACGAGGCTAAGGCTGTCATCGCCAGAGGGGTGAAAATGATACCGAATTCAGTCAAGCTCTGGCTGCAAGCGGCAAAATTGGAACATGACGATGTGAACAAGAAGAGCAAGGTGTTGAGGAAAGGTTTGGAGCACATACCGGACTCAGTTCGTCTCTGGAAGGCAGTGGTGGAGCTTGCGAACGAGGAGGACGCAAGGTTGTTGTTGCACAGGGCTGTAGAGTGTTGCCCCTTGCACGTGGAGTTGTGGTTGGCATTGGCGAGATTGGAGACGTATGAGAGTGCAAAGAAGGTGTTGAATAGGGCGAGAGAGAGGCTGACAAAAGAGCCGGCGATTTGGATAACAGCGGCGAAGTTGGAGGAGGCCAATGGGAATACGGGGATGGTGGGGAAGATCATAGAAAGAGGTATAAGGGCGTTGCAGAGAGAGGGGTTGGAGATTGATAGGGAGGCTTGGATGAAGGAGGCCGAGGCTGCGGAGCGTGCCGGGTCTGTGGCGACTTGCCGGGCTATTATAGGGAATACAATTGGGATTGGAGTGGAGGAGGAGGATAGGAAAAGGACGTGGGTGGCGGATGCGGAAGAGTGTAAGAAACGGGGGTCCATTGAGACGGCTAGAGCTATATATGCTCATGCATTAAGTGTGTTCTTGACCAAGAAGAGCATTTGGCTCAAAGCTGCGCAGCTTGAGAAGAGCCATGGGACTAGGGAGTCCCTTGATGCTTTGCTTCGTAAGGCAGTTACTTATCGGCCACAGGCTGAGGTTTTGTGGCTTATGGGTGCCAAGGAGAAGTGGCTTGCTGGGGATGTGCCTGCTGCGCGGGCAATCCTGCAGGAAGCTTATGCTGCGATTCCCAATTCAGAGGAGATTTGGCTTGCGGCTTTTAAGCTTGAGTTTGAGAATCATGAGCCTGAGAGAGCTAGAATGCTTCTTGCTAAGGCCCGAGAGCGAGGAGGGACGGAGAGAGTCTGGATGAAATCGGCCATTGTGGAGAGAGAGTTGGGGAATACTGAAGAGGAGAGGAGGTTATTGGACGAAGGGTTGAAACGCTTCCCTTCGTTCTTCAAGTTGTGGCTGATGCTTGGACAGCTAGAGGAGAGGCTTGGTCACTTGGAGAAGGCTAAGGAAGCTTACGAGTTGGGTCTGAAGCACTGTTCTAGTTGTATACACCTTTGGCTTTCTCTTGCTAATCTGGAGGAAAAGATGAGTGGGTTGAGTAAAGCTCGAGCATTCCTCACCATGGCCAGGAAGAAGAATCCCCAGAACCCTGAACTCTGGCTCGCTGCGGTTCGAGCTGAACTGAGGCATGGCAATAAGAAGGAAGCTGATATATTGATGGCGAAGGCATTGCAGGAATCTCCCAATAGTGGTATTCTGTGGGCGGCTTCGATTGAGATGGTCCCCCGACCCCAACGTAAATCCAAGAGTATGGATGCTCTCAAGAAATGTGATCATGATCCCCATGTCATTGCTGCTGTAGCCAAGCTGTTCTGGCATGACAGGAAGGTGGATAAAGCTAGGACTTGGCTCAACAGGGCAGTGACGCTTGCACCAGACATTGGTGATTTCTGGGCATTATACTATAAATTCGAACTTCAGCATGGGAGTGAGGAGAACCAGAAGGATGTGCTAAAGAGATGCATTGCTGCAGAACCTAAACATGGTGAGAAATGGCAAGCAATTTCGAAGGCTGTGGAGAATTCACACCAACCAACTGAAGCCATCCTGAAGAAAGTAGTAGTTGTACTTGGGAAGGAAGAGAGTGCAGCTGAGAATAGCAAACACTAGTTGTCAGTAAGCTTGTAGCCTTGCAATCTTCTCTTCTTTTTATGTACTCGAAATTTGTATTTATACAGAGATAGACTTGGACTGCCCGACTCTTATTTAAATTAGCCTGTGTTACTTGTACCTTAAAAGCTTTAATGATAAATATCATTTCCTCACATGAATGTTTGAAGCACTGAAATTGATGATTAAGCTTTGCTTATGTCGATTGTTTAATTATTACAGTGGAGCTTCTGTTATTTTCCTCTATATTTTGACGTGTTGTCTTTCTGTGCTGTATGTTTCTCTGCCTTAGTTTGTTGGCTAGGTATGGTGTAACATTTATTAGTTCATCTCAATACCATATTGCGTTACTGAATAATCAACAAGTGATTTTATATTTATGTTTTGAAGGTGAATTTTGAACTTCAAGGCTCTAGTGACAGTGATTGGTAGGTTTTGTGATGGTTATACATTTGTTACATCTTTGTGTTTTGTGTGGGAGATGACGGGCGGGGCAGGGTGAGCTGTGAGGTTGCTCTTGATAATGTGTATAATACAGCCCAAGTGATTATTTAGTAGGAATGCTTCAATTCCTGATGTCAATATTACATGGGTGTTTCCAGTGATGGGAGGCTTTAAGTATCTTGTTCGGTTGCATTTTTGTGATATTTAATATTGCATGCTAGTATTTCACATGGTTTGCTGCATTTCAATGTGTATTTTAATAGCCATTTGGCGATTAAAGATTTGGATTTGTCATCTCTTACGAATTATGGGTTGGCTTCTCCGTTCTATGCGAACTTGGTGGTTGATGGAGAACGTCAAAATTATCTGTGGATGTTTATAATGTTTATTGTCAAGCAGGCTACCCACAGCCATAATATAACATGCACATGCTACAGAAAAGTAGCAGCTTTAGGGATGGTAGAGTTCCTTCTTGTGTTTTCTGTGACAGAATTTGAGGTCTCTAAAAAGCTTCATGTAATTGGTGGTATGGTGTTGTTATTTTGTAACTTGTATGGGTAGTATATAGTGTAAGCATACATTTATTGGCTTTCTCTGTTGCTGTTATGTTCCTTGTGCTTCTTTTTGTGAGCTAGAGCTTTTCTAAATTTGAAAATTTTGTACACAACTTTCAAAATTTGAGTTGTAAAATATCTGATCTTGCATCTGAATGATCCAACTTCTTGAATTTTCTAGTTCTGTTTGTGGAATGCTTGAGCCAAACTGTTCCCTTTAATTGTTAAAAGGGTACTTACAATTACATGAGCATGTTGTTATGAAGAGAGACAAGTGAAACTTTCCTTAGTTGAATGAATGCTTTCTTGGAAATCTCTCATGCAAGGTTTTAGATTTTTGTTTACCTTGTTTTTCTAAATGATCTTCTGATTAATTGTGAGAACTAGTTTAATATTATCAGAAAACCATGAGTCCTTTAAAACTCTCACGACTTCCTCAGTTTTGGGCACTTCACTGTGTATTGGACCTACAGTGCTTTTGAAATAGTTAAGGTTTACTTTCTAGCTCTCCTTTTTACCCGAATTGAAATTGAAATGGGTTTGGTTCCAAAGTGTAGCTCAATCGGTTATAAACTACGTTTCATAAAGCAGAAGTCATTAATTCGAATTTTTGCTCCATTTTCTTTTGTGTGTGCATGTCAAAAAAAAAATAATAATAAAAAATAAAATTGAAATGGGTTTGTGTAGTAACCAACTTTTCCCTGCTTTCTGCTTTGAAATGGGTTTCAATTCTTCTCTTATTTTTTTTTAGAAACCAATAATAAGATCTAAAAATTAACATGGTGTCAAGAAAATTATAGTTCAACCCAAACAAAAACAAATCAAAGCCCAACACTTTTCAAGCTAACCCATTAATAAAAGAAAAAAGAAAAGACGAACCAGCACAACTAAAACTTATGATTCAGATCTTTACATTACTTATCAAAAAAAAAATGATTCAGATCTTTACATTAAAATCAAACCTAGGACGGATGATGTAAAGAAAAGAGAGGCATGAGATGGGTTTTAACATCAGCGTCTGATGTTCTTCACCTTGTGCCAGCCTTTCTTGCATGAATCCCCAACAATATTCACACCCTTCTTGAAGAAATACTTGAGATCCTTGGCCCTATCCTTCACCTGATGCTCAAACCCAGCCATTATTATCCCTTGAGAGATGATGCGAAGAAACTCTTCGGAGAATTCTTCTCTTATTGATGCAACAAATTAACAAATTAACATTAAAATTTTGCAATTTTAATGATCAGTGTAATCAACACCTTCATTACTCACATATTGCTGCTCTCTGAAGTAAATATGCATAATACTTTGCATATTTACTTCAGAAATTATTCTAATAAACAAAGTTTAGCTATAAAAATGAGAAACTGTGAGAGACTATCTTGAGGTATATATATAGGTTTATTATCTTAAGCAAATTCAAAATTTCTACATTTGCAAGGGGAAACATCTCTGGGGTACTTCTTTTCAGTTGGAGACTCTCTAAAGATGCATCATTTGACTAAATTGTTGAGAAAGTTTATCCTTAGGTTCTCATTTATTCCAATCCGACTAGCTTCTCACTGATCTCCCACAGCTTACGCGCTTTCTCCGCATCACTGGCTTCTTTGGAAAGCTGGTTTTCGAATGAGGCTGAATCCTTGTTCCAGCTCCAGTAAACACCCGATTTTGTCAGGCTTGGATCACTCACAACCTGAACGACCAAAGTTTCATTTAGTTTGTGTTCAACACAGAACCTCATTAAAAAAGATGCGCGTATTTATGAATGTATATGTTCATCTTTGCATTATGCAGATTTCAAGTGACCTGTGCAAGTCTTTTCCCAGCATCCTCTTCAGAAACATAGCCTTTGGTGATGTACTTCTGGAAAGGAGGGAAGAGAAGCCTGAAGAGGGGTATGTGCTCCCTGAACAAGGCTGTTGTAGCAATGCAACCAGGGTAGAGAGAAGCAAAGGTGATTCCTGACTCCTCATGGTAGCGCTTGTGGAATTCTTGCATGGTGAGCATGTTGCAGACTTTGCTGTCTTTGTAGGCCTTGGCACCGTCGAAATCTCCTCCATCTATCATGGATGAGCTGTTTAGTCCATTCAAGCCTCCTACAAGACCTCTCAGATCCCCAAGGTTTGCCTTAGGTGGCACATTTCCAGCCAAGGTGTTTGTATTACCTAGAATTGCATAAATAGCAAAACCACATTTAGAATACCTATCTTGTCATTGTGAAAATTTGCTATAAATTGTTTCCATCAAACATCTATTACCTGTAATGGAGCCAACAATGATGAGACGCTTGAATGGGTAATCTGATTGCTTCAGGTCATCAAGCAGCAGCCGGGAAAGGAGGAAGTGTCCCAGATGGTTTGTCCCTACGCTCAGTTCGAACCCCTCAGCTGTGAAAGACGGCTCCTTAGCCGTGGGTTGGTAGACAGCAGCATTGCAAACCAGCACATCGACCGGTGTCTCCTGACGACGGAGGTTATCTACAAATTGTCGGACACTGTCAAGGGAGGCAAGATCGAGATGCATAACAGTGTAATTCTCCTTGGCAATGCCAACTGATTTAGCAGCTCTCTCAGCCTTGAGGAAATTCCTACATGCCATAATTATGTTCCATTGCCCTGTTTCAGCTAAAGCCTTGGCTGTGGCTAGGCCCAACCCGGAGGAGGCCCCTGTGATTATCACATTGCCTTTTCTCAAAGTTTTCTTTGCTTCTGGTGCATCCTGCTTGATTGCTGGAGCTGTCGTTGCTGTTTGGGCTCTAATGGTTCCAACTTGAGGTTTCCTTTTTCCAACTTCCTACAATTGAAACCCCTTATTTGTATCAACACAAAAACATAACCTACCATCTTGAATTGCTGGGAATCCACGGTTAAGCTTAGCATTTGTATAACTTTGGGGTCGCTTAGGGCATTCGGTGCATGCACCTGAAATTCATCTTATTATTTGAGTGTATTTTGTTATTAACATTTTGAATCGCGTATTATCTGCGATGCTTAGGGTCATTGTTGGGATCCCATAAAGTGATTCATTTTGTTTGAGTAATGTTAAATACAACACATTAATCTCACCCACCCCATTCCATTGGGTTCATGGACTGACGTGGCCATCAGCCCGGTCTGACGAGAGTGTAGTATGTACTATTACTCTTTTCGTTTTTACCATGTTATCTACAGCCGTGGGCTAAAGGGAAGTGGCGTTGAAATCATATTACCATGTGATAATCTGTGTGGTGGAAGACTGTATTTCACATCATAACCAGATGAATTCAAACCTATATTATGCATACAAAACCAATTCCCCCTTTTTTCACGCAATCTAAATGAGAAGAAAATCATTTTATGAAATCAAGAGTTTTTGTCATCTTTGTTGACTCCCCACTTCTGAATTCATTCTATAAATGCTTACTTTTTGCAGTGTCTCAAGCAATGGAATGGTTTGATTTCCCATGGTTCACCCTTATCCCACTTCCCACAGCAAGAATTGAACATCATTTTCCAGCTAAATCTTAGGAGTAAATCAGGGAAAGAAAAAAGAAGAAAAAAGGGAAATTAGTTTAGAGAAAGTAAGTGATAAATCTAGCACCTGGCTCCTTAACAGAGGAGACTTGATTTCAGCTTTGAGGTCTGAGACTGAAACTCCAAACAGGCCTGTCTCCTTAAGAGAAATATTAGACTTCCCCTGCCAAGAAGAAGAAGAAAATTACCAAGAAGCTGAAAAAGAGAAGAATCTCCAAGAAGCTGTTAATTAGTCATAAAAAACCCACAAAGATTTGCCAAAAGGAAATGAAAACAGCTCGGTAGAAGTGTACCTCTTTGAGAATGGAGATAGCAGAAGGAAGTGAAAGGGCTGCTTGGAAAGCCATGGATACTGGCTGAGCTTTTCCTTTGAAGTACTTTTATGTGCCAAGTGCCAACTGCTGAAACCTTTGTAATGTAGTAAGGACACTTGGAGGTGGGATGTTGAAGTGATTTTATTTCTCTCTTCTGTTTACTTTACGAGAGATAAGAAGATAGTTATTGTGTTGCTGACTAACCAGCCACGTGGACTTCTAGTATCCAATCAGATTTTGAGTTTTGGATTCTCATTGAGATGTTTAGCTTGGGTTCATGCAAACTTGGTTGGGGGCCTCTTGGCCATCCAGAGTCTTGTAGAAATAATGATGGGCCGGGCCTCAGAGAATGTTCATGTTCATCCTATTATAGTTCATCCAAGTGATATCCAAGTATCACGTGGCTCTCTCTAATGCTATTTTACAACAATCCAATGATAAAAAGTTAATCATATATGCAGTAATATTCAAAATAACTAGTCAATTTAGAGCGTTTTCTTTTAGAATTTCTTATAAACCTCATTCTCTAGTAAGGAACTACAACGAGACTTAGCATCCACACGTGTCTTAATAATCTGACTACAATTTGCATCTTGAAATGGCCTCTATCTGAAAGTGAGTATATATACTCCGTACATTGTTGGTTGAGCATCGAATTTTCCAATTGACCTAGCATTTGGGTGTGAGACAACTCAAGTGCTTGAGATTTATTCGTGGGTTAATACAACATAATCCTATGTACAGCTTCATTATGGGGGGAAAAACATGTTAATATAAAGTAGTGGGTTGATGCATAACAAAGCTGAGCCCAATTATGGGAAGAGGCTACTCAGATTTGGAAACTTTTCGGTTGTTTTGTACAAGAGAAATACTATATACTACACTTTTTATTGAATTAAAGTGATAGTGTTTATTAGCTATACAACTTTTTTTTTTTTTTTTAGGAAACTTTATTTTACACCCTTGAACTTACACGTGATTTGACAAACCCCTGAACTTTAAAATCTCTCAATTTGGACTCCTAAACTTTTAATTGCAATCAATTTGAACTCCTCTGTCTTGTGCGGACATGTCAAAAAAAAAAAAAAATTTGAACCCCTTCGTCAAATTTAAAATGTTAAAAGTGATACAATGATGTTTGTACCCCTGATTTTTTTTTTTTTTTTTTCATATAATTCTAAATTTACCCTTAATTTCAAATTAAAATTATTTTTAAAAAAATATTATAAAAACAATTACAAGGTGACCCACGGTCCACCTTGTGACCCTTTTTTATTTTTATTTTTTCAATTTTTTTAATAAAAAGAAAATTGAAATGTAATTTTGTCATTTTAGGGGGTTTAGCGGCAAAAATTGACTGAAGAATTCAAATTGATTGAAATTAAAAGTTCGGGGGGAGGGGTTTGTCAAATCGCTTGTAAGTTTTCCCTTTTTTTTTTTTTTCCAAAAANTTTTTTTTTTTTGCCAAAAAAAAAAAAAAAAAATTTAAAAGGGATGAGACTGTATTGTATACCCATTACTTTTGATACAGATATTGAGATGATTTTTGTTAATAATTGGAATAAGACATGGCGGTGGAATGAAGAAACGTTTGATATATTGATGTGCATCACGTGTGACATAAAGCACTTGAAAAAGTAGGTGGTCACCAAACCAACAATTGCAGACCATTTTGTTGAAAACCTTAAACTAAACCTCCCAAGTTTGGACCACTATCAACCAATTACTTTTTCTAACTTGACCTACACATTTTCATTTGACCATAAGCTTGTAATCAACCTTAAGAGCCAATAAGCTACTTCAAGTTTGACCAAATATAACAATGATTTCGATTTGGACCAATTAACTGTCTGTATTATATGCAATACGAGTAGTTTATTGCACTCAATCCCGTCCCATATATTATGTGTCAACAAAGATTTTTCTGAATTTTCTACTTAAATTGATTTAATTAAATTATCTATATTTTACCATCTCAGCGTACACTTATCGGCATCAAATTATGAATCTTTTAAAGGTGGAATTGCTAATATTGAAAAATTTAAATAATTTAATTAAAAGTAATTATTAACATTTAAAATAATAAAGTATCAATTAAATAATTAAATTCACCACTTCTTATAGCTTTTGGATAAGTGGTGGTTTAAAATAATGCTAAAAAGAATACCTATGTTCTCCTTATATATATCCTCCCAAAATTGACGTGACTCTTAAAATTACTATTTAGTTTGTGATATATTACTAATGGATTTTAATCAAATGGTAATTTTAAAAATCACATCAATTTTGGTAGAACATAAGGAAGACATGAGGGTGAAATTTAGCATTACTCGGTGGCTTAACTTGGTATCTGAGCAAAAGTCCTTAGTTCGAACATATTGAGCCATATTTATTAAAGGAAAGTTCGAACCCATGCATGAAATGAAGTGTGAAAAATATTAATAAATGATTAAATTTACTATTTACTATATATTAACTTAAATATATTAAAGTATACAATTAAACTAATAAATTCCATAATTCATTTGTCCTAAATATGTATATGACGTTGACTCCTCCTTCTTCTTCTTCTTCTTCTTTTTTTTTTTTTTTTTTAAAGGTTGATAATTTCATTCATAATAAAAAAGATAGACAAACTTACAGATATAATTAGGAATTTCTTCCATTCAGACATCATCTATGATTTGTTTAATTGTTGCTTTAGCTAAACTATGAACGGGTGAATTTGCATCTCATCTAGCATGACACATGCACCAACTATTCGTCCCATTGAGCACGCCTTGTGTGTCTTCCACTAGTTGATCAATTTGCTCCAATTGTGGCCGGTGGATTTCACAACTTTTAGCGTGTCATCTTTTACAATTATTCTTCGTAGTCCCAAGTCTCGGTTGAGCTCAGTTGCATGTAGGGCTACCAAGGCCTCAGCAACTATAGGCTTTAGGATTCCCACTATAGTAAAACTTTTAGCAGCAAGCACGTATCCCTCGTCTCATTTTTCATGTGACTAACATATTAGACTCACTAAATTAATGTGTAGTTCATTCATTGGTAATTGTTACATTTTTCTTAATTAATTATTTTGATTTTTTCTGATGAATAAGCTATACACCAACTTAGCAAATCTCTGATAATAAAATATTTAGTACTTCTAACATTTCTCTTTTTAAAATCTTTTGCTACTTACTGCCCAAACGTTCATCACCGATGAATAACTCCACAGAATATGTACAATAGTCTTCTCAACTGTAGTGAAATATTTAAGTGACTGGTTGGAGTAAGTTGCCTGAATTGGAAGCCATCTATTCCCAAGATTAGCCTTCAGTTTACTTGGCTTCAATTTGCACACGTTTCATCTAGGTTTCTTATTTTTTTTTTTTTTAAAATTGAAAAATGACAGGATATTTTGTACATGCACTAAGAACTTGGAAAACGGTTGAGTTTCATAATTTTATAATTATATGGTAGTCATAATCATTATGAATTTTATAACCAAATCCTTTTTTTTTTTTTTTTTTTACTTTGTGTAGCTATAAAATTCATTTTAAAATCAAAACATCCATTCCCAGCCAAGTCATATCTGTACTAGTTCACATGTTAAATTATTGATTTTTATGCACAAGGAAAACGATAGCAGCTAAACTGTGACATCAAATATTGGGTTTGGTTGAATTGAAAGAAAGGACAATTTTTTTTTTTTTTTAGGGTGTAAATTGGGTATTTTGTACCCTCAAACATTTCAACTTGTAATACTAAAAAAAATATAATCATTCACACTAAATTATTTCTCTTTCTTTTAATAAAATACTAAAACTAATAAAACCACTGAATCTACCGTCTTGGTTGATTTTAGAGATTTAGGTGTTCATGACTCAAAGGTGAGTGGGATTTTGGTGGTGAGTGGTGGACGTTAGGTTATAATTAATTAACGAAAAAGTTTATAAGAGTGGTTTGAATTAAAGATATGGTGTTTTCATCTCCATTATATTTTATAGTTTTATCTGATATGTCAAATTTCTATTAAAGGCTGAAAAAAATGAGTTTAACACCATATCTTGATAGAAATGACTCTTTAAATTAATATATATCCTTTAACACATATGATTATCATATGTATTTTAACAGATTTGAAGGACGTATCTTAATTTAATAAGGTGAATTCATTCTTTAAAGAAAGAAACTTGTTTAATCATCGATTAGCCGGTGCTTGACTGCTCCATGATCTTAGATGATTGGTTTTTGTTTAATCATCAGCATCATTTGTAAAACATATCATGTTTGATCATCATTCCTAATTATGTCATTTTCTTATGAACAGTTTCATGGTTATCGTGCCGTCACAAATAAGAAATGTGGATGATCTCATGGGCCGGCGACTGGGCCCCACCTTCCTTGTCACAGTCAATGACCTATCTCTAATTGTTCATTGCATTAATTAATATGCAACAGTCGAAAGGTTGTATCTTCACTATATGCTCCCTTATTTCTTTATTCAATAATTTATATATATATATATATATATATGTTGGAGATGTGATAAAAAATTCCTAAAATGGAAGAGATTCTTAACAGTTATCACCGTCCCCTCCCCCGTTACAAGAGTCCAGAAAACTAAGCAAATTGTTATTGCTAATCACATTAAGCAGAACATGGTGATTGACTAATGGTCTCCACTATGCATTCTATTGCTTACTAATCATAGGAACGATGTTTTTTGTTTTTGTTTGTTTGGCCTAGAAAACCATTGGTGCTTCTTAAATGCCCCAAGGTCCAGTTCTTTCTTAAATTATGCAGCTATTGCCTCGTTCCTTTTATTGGACAACTGCTATTGATCTATCAATGATTTCAAGACACCAATCCACATCCATACTTGGGGGAAAAATAGTTGCGGTACTACGCTTCTTATTACAAATAGTTGCGGCTTTAAGAACCTAATGTGATGGATTAATTTTTGTGAACACTTTAAACAGCGTGTACTCTTGCCTTATATTTAAAGTTGGCATGTTAGACTTAATTTTGTCAATAAGTGAACAATTAGGGTTGAGATACTCGTTTCTTCTTTTACACACACGATTGTTGTTTTCTTATGCACTTAGGGCATTCATTCGAGGAACATAAATCGGACAAATGGACAATGAAAAACTTGTCCTCTTATGTCATTCCAATTTATTTCGATTAATTTAAATCTAACAATAGCTTAGACGTAGTTTCACATGAAAGTCCACATTTGAGTGGTCGATGTAGTAAGCGTCATGCTAATTTGTAAACGTAATCACGTGATAGTTTGCATTTTAATAGTTGACCTAATAAGTATCACATAAACTGTTATATCAGTTTGTAAA
Source organism: Carpinus fangiana (assembly GCA_006937295.1). NCBI lineage: Eukaryota > Viridiplantae > Streptophyta > Magnoliopsida > Fagales > Betulaceae > Carpinus > Carpinus fangiana. The sequence continues at coordinate 4,861,126 of CM017326.1, read as the reverse complement.
GGACTTGTAATAAAAAGTTATAGTATTCTTTACATTACTATGCTATGAAAATATCTTATTGTTTATTAACGTAGTAGTAAAGGAATATTAGTGCACTAACACTCCCTTGCAGGCAAAAGTCATTAGCTATCATTGATCTAAATTGTTTTTTTATCAAGTTGGAAAACTACTGCAGACAACAAGCATAATACCAACACTTTGAAGCTTTATATTTTTGAATTGCAGCATTTTAGTTGAAATTTTAGAAAGCTTATGCAGAAGAATAAAACAGAGAAAAGTGGAATATCAATAATAATAATAATAACAACAACAATGAGAATGCTGCAAATTGCTTGGTCTATCATTACAACTATTACTGAAAAAGGTGAACAATGTACAGAATCACAGATTGCTTCCATCCTCGGCGCTGAAAAAGAAAGCTCTTGATGGACGGACCAGTTGAAGGAGATCACAAAACCGTCTCCTCCTGCTCTGGTCTAGCACTAAGATCAACTACCAAGAACTGCATGTCCATGACAACATCAAAAACTAAAACGTGCTTCCTACAGTCTACAGACATATATGATATGATACTACTTTTACTAGGAACAGAAGAAATGGCCCATGAGGAATGAGCTGTGCTGTCACTGCTGAAAGGCTGGGAAAAATATGCAGCCTTTAGCAGCAGATGGAATGGAGGAGAATCTAAAAGGAATAATTGGTTGGGGGGCGGGTGGGGGGTTGGGAAGTGTTTAGAAGTTCAGAAGAAGTCAAAGCCAAAGAGTGTTTGAACTTTGAAGCTTCAAATGGAATCACGGGTTGTTTTGAGTAAAATGTGCAACCAGTGAGAAGGAAACGTGGGAATTAAACTCTCCGACCTTTCAATCTTGATCCTTCCAAAAGAAGGGCTTCATAGGACAAGATGATGACGAGGAGGATGTTGAGCCTAAGTTGCCTTGCTGCCTGTGAAGATCATGGTCATTGATATCCTGCTGATAATTTGGAGTACCAAAGGGGAGTTGTGAATGCAGCAGCAGATTATTGGTGGTGTCCAAATCATCCCACACAGGACTACCCGGCCCAAAACCTCCTGCTGCAATTGCATTGAACCATGCCTCTTGCATTTCTCCCCATGCCAGTTCCTGTGTCTGTGAAATACCTTCTCCTACATCAGCACCTGCTGCAACTGCCTGAACTTCATCGCTCACCGTGGCATCGCTCGACTCGAATCCCGAATCACCGTCAGGAACATCTTCTCGGGTCTGCAGCGGTGGCTGCGGCGGCGGTGGTGGCGGCATCATCTCCATATCTAAAGCCTGCAAATCAAGGCCTTCTGGAGCTTGTTCAGGTTGCTTCGAGTACTGACTTAGCCTTGAACTTTCATGTGGAGTTGGGGGAGAAGAGGGAGTTGAATTTGGAGCTGTGGACTCTGCTTTTTCCTTATTGAGAAAGTGCTCAGGGAAATTGAGCCTAGCATTCTCTCCTCTCAACTTGAAGGCCTCGCGATCATACGCCATGGCGGCGTCTTCAGCCGTGTCGAATGTGCCGAGCCAAAGGCGAGTCCTATTGCGAGGGAGGCGGATTTCAGCGACCCACTTGCCCCAATGTCGTTGCCTCACTCCCCTGTAAAGCTTGGTGGTGTTTAGAGGCAGCACCGGAGGCCTAAACAATGGCCGGCCGTCTGGCCCCAAACCGTTCATCATCATCATCCTTCCTCTTGGACTTAAATTCAGCGTATCACTCCAATACTGAAGAAGCTGCTGCTGCTGATTTTGCACTGCGTCTCCGCTCACGAATTGGGGATAAGCAATGCTATGTTGTTGATTTGAAGCAAAAGAAATCATCTCCTGCTGGTTTCGTGGTGCTTGCAGCGGTGCTGGGTGGTACATAGGCAGAGTTGTGGTACTAAATTGTTGGGGAAACTGCAAATACTGTTGTTGAGACCCATCAAAAGCAAAAGGAAACACGATTCTCGAAGGTGGAGGAGGATAAAGAGTTAGAGAAGAAGCTGAACTAGGAGATACAGAGCTGGGAATTGAGAAGGAAGGAGGTGCGAAAGAAGCAGAGGACTGAATTGGGTCTTGACGTTCTGGGCTTCGGATCTTCTTGAGAGGCCTACTGGACATGGACGCTTCATCAAAAACCGGCTTCCATCGCCGCCTCTCGGAGCTAAAATCAAGATCCTTGCCTTTGTCAATCGCCCAATCTTGTGCCATCATGCGTGATTCATCAACACCCTTCCTGGATTTGCCACTATTCTTTGCCGTAGCCATCGGATTCCGATAACTGGCTTCCCACTATGCTCTCTCTCAAGGATCGAATATATAATAAACCCACCCGGAACCTAATCTATCTACGAAGCGATTGAAGAGAATTTGAGATGGGTCACCAAGGCAAATTTATAGGTATCAGAACAGAAACGTATTCGAATCAAACGAATAGATATCCCAAATACAAAAGAGAAACGAAAATTATATACCCGGATCCAAATCTAGTCAAAGAATAATAATAAAAAAAAACAAAAACAAAACAAGACCGAATTTTGGAATCTGGGTTTGATTTCAAAAGATAATCCGATTGAACCAAAAACAGAATCGGATACCAAAACTGCTTATGTGCAACAAGTAACCCATCCCAAATCTCTGAATACAGAGCAGCTAAGCAGGGGAGTTAGAGAGCGTGAGAGGGAGAGAGAGAGCTCAGGGTGAGGAAAAAACGAAATCCCAGTTGGGTGTTGATGTTTTATGATGGATTGGTGCTGTCTTTTTTTTTTGATGGCGTGAATTTGACAGAGATTTTTGGAGGAGAATGAGGAGAGAGAGCTGATGAGAAAGCAGGGGAGCTTAAGGGTTTTCTTATGTGTGACAGTGTGAGGTAATGAGAGGCAGGGGATGAGAGGGGGTTTATAAGAGAGCAGAAAAAAATTTGAATTGCTTTTTTATTTTTATTTTTTTGGTGGGGGAGGGGAGAGAGAGAATTTGTATAAGTCTCGTGGTTGGTTGGTTGGCTTTGTTTGGGACCCACACGGCTTGATTTCTTTCCTTCTTTCTTTCTTTCTTTTCGTCGCTTCCACTCCAATTCCCCTCTCTCTCTTCCACTCTCTCTCTCTCTTTCTTAACTTTCAACTGTGGCAAAATCAGAGGGCACCAGTGGAAGGAAGGTTTAGAGAATATAAAAACAGTTGAATAACTGTTTTGTGTCCTTACGAACACGTGGCAAACTGTTATTGGTAACTGGACAGATATCACAGTATGCTTTCTCTGGTCCCTCTCCCCCCCACCAAAAAAATGAATGAAAGAAAAAACACCATTAATTAAAAATAAAAGGTTCTGTGGTTAGCAGAGAACACAGAGAGCCCCCATGGTATAATATTTCGTAGATACTAGGTTCTTTTCTTTCGAAGGAGACAAAAAAGAAAAAAAAAAAACAATGGTTCACTGTCTAAGAACAATCATGTGTAGCTTGTTTGCAGGATTTACAACTGTTGGTACAATCTATCATGGATTTACAATTTTTGGTACAATCTATAACCGCATCAAAATTGCTAACTATTTTCTTTCGCCAAAATGCACAAAATTGAGCCTGCAACCAAACTTTTCCTTTTATTTCATCAAAATACACAAAATTGCAGATCGCCCTACTGAGCACCAACGGACTGTTGGAGGAAAAAACTTATGCACACCACGTTAGTCTCGGTTCTCAGACCGGCGAGCACAAGGTGGGAAAGGGGAGAGAAGTTAGTATAAGGGCCAATGAGTATAGTCGAGATCAAAGACGACTAGGCGAGGATGGTTCTGGACCGAGAGAGCGACGAGAGACGGCGAGGTGAGTTGGCGAGCGACAAGTGGCAGTGTGAGCGAGAGAGGCAGAGGCTGAGTGTCAAGTGATTTAGAAGATAGGTTTAAGGTTGGAGAAACAAATAAATATATAAAAGTGTAAAACTATGTTGTTTTACCTTAAGTAATAGTATATATATATAAAGCAGTTAACGCTTTTTAAAAACCTACTAACCGCTAAGCGATTAGCAGTGAAAAGGCGGTTAATAAATACCGCATTTTCACTCCTACAATCTATTGACCCATTATGAATCCAACATGCCTTAATACTTAATACGAAGTTAATGAATTAGAATAAAAAGTATGACCCGTTTTATTGAATGTGTAAAATATATTGATATATATAGTCTTATATTTATGTCTTGACACAACTCAAACTTGAATTGGACAGTAATTTTTAACACAATTTAGGAATCCAACACAACTTCAACATGAAATAAGAATTGAACCTTTTGATCGGTTTAATTAAATAAATTAAATTATTATTAACTTATATAATATTATACACATATTTCGACACAACCTAAACCTAAACTTAATACTAAACACAAATTGTCGCTCCTAATTATTTCTTGCACATTTACTTCTGGACTGTGCCTCCAAAAAACCTGTTTAGGTAGTGGTTTTCTTGATGGGTGAGCTAAGAATTTAATGAGTAGACCATTTATTTGGACCATTTCTAATAAATTTTAGACTTTTATTGGTATTTTGCTGGGCTGCACACCCATTGTTTTGTTTTTGTTTTTATGTGATGTACTTATTCTCTTTCCCCTTCCCCTTATATTTGCTTAGAAAAAAGATTAAAAAACAATTAAAAGAAAAAAAAAAAAAAAAACAATTTTAGTACTCAGCCTCAATTTTGTCATAATGGGGCATAACCCTACAATTTCTTACCTCATACTGAAGATATTGACCATTTCTTTATTCAATTACCTGATGGGGAGGGTGGCCTTCATTCCGTCAGCATTAATTAATTGTAACAAGAACCTTGACAAAATTGTTGTCGTTGTTGTTGTTTTTTTTTTTTTTTTCAAACCTTCAATATTTTTCCTTTGAAAACTTGAAACATTCTACCTGAATTCACACCAAATGAAATGATCAATTAAATGTGTGGAAATTGTTTCTTTATATATATATATATATATATGGAGAAATTGTTAAAATAGTTTGGACTTTGCAAATAATGAATTTATGTGGTTTCAAAATAAATTATATATCCCAATGGGATGTCTGTGTAACAAAATATTTTAATTTGAACAAATTTTAATATATATATATATATATATATATAAAGTGGTAAAAAAAATTAAATTTGTATGCTACAGGGGTAGTCACCCCTAGCAACCCTATGGCTATAGGGTATAGGGATGGCCACAACCTGCTATCGATTTTAAAGATGGCTAACTTCCCCCCACCCCAACTCTTTTCTTTTTTCCTATTTTTAGATAAAAAAAATTTAATTGAAAAGGATAAGAGGAAACGACAGATTTTGTCATTTTATTTGGACGTGACTATAATAATACATGTTTAAAATTGTTGGATGAGCCTAGATGGCGAAAACCACATGCGCTCCTACAAGACCAATTAAGTTATAATTTGATCTAACTCTATTAAGATATTAGTGGAACTTAATGCGACTAATAATAATTAAGCTTGTGTGAGTGATTCTTTATTGAAAAAAAAAAGTCAAATTTATGTCCTAGTACATGCCCAACCTCTTTAAAAAAATTTTTGAGACCATTGAGCAGCCGTTATTGGTGGCCGATAATCTTGTATTTGAAGATGAATTTGTAATTTCATTAAGATTTTTCGAAAAAAAAAAATGGTCGAAATTTGTATGGAGTAAGCATTTTGTTACAAAGCGTACCATGTACAACCAATTATAAGTTGGTTTTAAATCTATAACAATTAATTTGTTACAAGGTTAGATCATATGGATTAATTTAATAATAATATTTTTTTCTTCTTTTTGTATTAATTGATTAGTTATAAATATTGAGAGACGTTAAATAATTAAATGAGAGACAGCAAGTTGTCGTTGAGGTACGTACGTATGTAGACCAAAAGAATGATTGATTCACGTTTTTCTTCTCCGCCGACCAAGAATCAAGATGACCGAAACGGCAGAACAAATCCAGACCCACAAAGGAGAAGGGCCGGTGGCATTGTCTCTAGCTTATCAAAATTGTGATGATAGAATATTCATCCTCATCTCCTACCTGCAAAATAAACCTAATTAAGAAAGATATATTTTTAAGTATTATAAAATTTAATGCGGAATAAAGGTCAATATGTTTTATTAACACAAGAGTTGACAAAAGTTACAAGAATTCAAGTGACAATAGTTATTACTCAAAAGTTGTAATTTTTTGAGTAATAGCATAGTTTCAATTCAATATTAGTTTTTGAATATGCTGTGTGGTGACTTGAATGTTCTCAAGTCGTGTGGGGCTTAGCCATGACTTTGGCTTTTTAGTATTCTAGCCTTAATTGGATCTCCTTAAACAAGTTTACTTTGGAGTTCTTGCTGACATGGAGTGTACTTTTTTTTTGACATGTCCACGCAAAGGTAGAGGAATGGGGGATTCGAACTTGTAACCACTGCTTCATAAGGCGTGGTTCACAGCCGATTGAACTACCTCTTGAAGACCAACATGGAGTGTACTACTCCAATAAGGATTACAACTATTTTGGCCGGCTTTCCTTTTCTATAAAAGAGGAGTATGTTGCATAGTCACTGTGGGAGAAAACTTAGAAGCCACATATCTTATTAGGTTTTCTCACTTTGTTGTGCCTTATGGCACTTAGAGAAGAAAAAAGAGTTTTATTTGTCAATTTTCTCTCTTTTGTGTGAGAATGAGATTTGGGTGTATTGGAGCTTTGAGTTTTGAGTGATTTTCTCCCCGTTATCTTTGTACTCCATCTTTTGATAGTGAATTTCCTTTGGGTTATATCCGTCAATGGATGTAGGTTTGTTAAGCTGAACCACTTATATCTTAGTGGCGTGTGTGATTGATCTATTTTATATTATGTTTATTTGAGATCCTGTATTTAATTCCGCGCACAACAGAATCCGACTTTTAACTTCTTGTTAGTCCCCAGTAGCCACAAACCACCCTTCAAAGAAGAGATCGATGTAAGAGCACTAGATACCTTATATGCCATTCCCTTCCTTATGTTTAGAATTTTTTTTTTAAAAAAAAAACCACAAAATCCTACTCATAGGAGATTTCTTACATTTAACCAACCCTTAAGGATTGCTATAATATTTCCCAATATGTAGGGAATCAAGAGTGGTTTCCTATACTTTATTTTAATATAAACATCTCTCTTTCCTCTTTCCTCCCTCCTCTTTCATTTTTTTTGTTTTTTTGAAAATTTCATATTTTTGTTTTTAATTAGGGATTATATTGGGATTTTTGTGAAAAAAAAAAATGAGGGTAGGTAGGAAACTTGTATTTTGTAAAGAAATAATATTTTACGAAAAGGTAAAGGAAGTTATTGTACCCTAAACTTAAGGAAAAAAAAAATTGCTGCTAGTGTCCTCAGGAAAGGGAAAGGAGGTAAGAAGGTGATTGGTGGTGGAACTCTAATTATGATGCTCAAGTCAGTAGATGATTAGGAGGAGAAAAACATACCATAGAGGGTAGCCATTGGTCCTTTATGTAGGCCTTTTGTCATCCCTTGCTCCCTCTAGCTAGGGTTTTGTTTTGAGGGGAGGGGGTCCTTGCCGGGTCATGTAGATTGCGAACTCGGGGCTAAATTCATTTTGACTGTCGATCTTTTGGGTGATTCCAGCATGCTCCACTTACTATTTTTGTTTTTTCTTTTTAATTAATAGTGGATAGAGCATTTTAGCTCAACAAATATACACGTGAGATAAACGTCAGAATACGAAGAAACATTTCTCTATAATTTTTAGAGCCTGATAAAGGAGAAAAGGGAATGTAACAATTTCTTGACATCTTTAACTTTATATTCGTTTCTTAACCAAACAAACAAACATTAAAATATTCAAACAATGCTATTTGGTGAATTATGAATATTAAAAATTTAAAATCATTCTGCGCTTGCATTCATCACTTGAGATGTTTTAGAAATATCGTTATGGTTATTTAATTTATTAAACTATTATATTGAGAGGGAATAGTTACCATGAAGGCATGGACATAACTAAGGAGGGACCTCTTACAAAAAAAAAAAAAAACTGAGGAGGGGACCAAAACTTTTATTATTATTATTATTATTATTTAACCCTTCAATCATATTTTTATGAAAAATCATCGTTACATACCTGGAATGAAGGCATAAGCTTGTAAACTAACAATATATATATAATTCATGTTGAACCTAAACCTTCTAATCAAATATAGCAGTTTTTGTTTTTGTTTGTTTGTTTGTTTTTCTATTTTTTTGTTTTTTGTTTTATCTTTTGTTTTCTCAATTCAAAACAAAGATATTAACCAATCAGTTAAATACGAAAATACTTCTAAAAACACAAAAATAACCTTCAAATTTACATCACTAGAAACACTTTTCAAAAAATATATAAAAAAAGGTATACATACTACTCAAACTATTACTTTATTATCATTGTCCTCCCAAACTACCAATTGGTCCAAATGTGTCCATGACTCCATGTCCCTCATAAGACATAAACTACCTAAACAATGTCAATATACCAAGCTCCAATGACAAAAATACCCTTCATTTTTTTTTATAAAAAAAAAATCTTAAAATTATAACAAAAAACTACATTCTATAAAAAAAAAAATTAATTTTTTTTAAAAATATATAATTTTTAAAACGAAAAAAATTGAAAAACTAAGGCGGTCATTTTAATTTTTTTTCTTGAATTTATAAGAATATTTTTATTTTATTAATTATTTGTTTCCCCTTTTTACTAGTTTTAGGAGGGATATTGACACAATTGATAGTTTGGGATAGGATTGACAATTTAACTTGAGAACCACAAACCCGACACGTAGTTTTAGTAGTAGAGTTTAGGTTAAACGGGTTTGGGTCATAAATGGGTTATGACCATTTAATAAACATGTTACACGGGTCAACCCCACGGGTTTATGGGTTGACTGTTTATATAATTATATATATATATAAGTAAATTTTAAGTTTAACTGGCAATTTAATCCATGAACTTGACACAAACATGACACGTAGTTTTAGGATTGAGATTTAGAACAAATGAGTTTGGATTATAAACGGGTGACCCGTTTAATAAACATGTCGGGTTTGAATTAATATAAACTGATTAGTGAATTAACCGAATTGACATGTAAACCTGTTTTTGCCAAACATGTCGTATACTTTTCCAAACCAAGAAAATATCTGAAAACACATGCATGTTTACAAGCAGAGTAAGCAAGTTTGATGTTGAAATTGGGTAGTGGGAGGGTCCTTCTTCGTTTCTTTTGACCAGATCGAGAGTGTTAGGGATTTCTAAAGTCTTGAGACATGCATTTTTTCTTTGGAAGCATCAGGCCTGATTCTTAATGCCAAAGATTTGCTTTGTGATTGGGTTTTGTTTGGACTTTATATATATATTATATATATAAACCCTTTCAAGTTTGTAGAGTCGTTTCATCAGGCTGTGACGTGGCGGTAGGAGCTTCGACAGTTCGACTCATTCCGCGTTAGTCTCTCTCTCTCTCTCTCACTCACTTTCGGTGGATGGTTTCATAATAAAGGTCAGATCCGTCCGTCCTTACAAAAGTCAACAACATAAGGTTGTCGGTGGGAATCGGCACGTGTCGGTGGTCCACACCCTTCATTCTCATCATTTTGTTCTTTCTTTAACATTTGTCCACGCCCCAACACAGAAAGTTATTTGGCTTTGCGCACTAAAATATCAATACCCCCAACGCAGGGGTAACACTATTATACGGACATCCTCATTGCTTTTCTCACGGTTGTTCCTCTTATAATTAGCTACAACATCCTAAGCATGCCAAGTGAAGCAATTTAACATGCTTCATTATGTCAAAGAGCGGGCCGCCCGCGGATATAGAAATTCATATTAAGAGGGACAGGAGGAGAAGAAGAAATTCATATTAGCAGGAGCGGGGGAGAAGGAGGAGTATGGGCTGGCTATAAAACAATTTTCAATTCACTTGTTAATCATGAAGTATGTTAGATCAACGGAAGATAGGAGGCAAGTTGTTAAAGCTTATGATAAGATGAACTCACCCTAACCTTTTCCTCTTCTGATTGTGGAGAAGTACCAGTCCACCATAGGACTTGGGTTGCATAAACAAACCTTTCCTCTGAAGCTTGTGTGACCCCACATGATTGACACGTGTCCTCCATTCCTGAGCTGTGGTTGCTGGGATATCTATCTAGAAAATTGGAAGAAGAAAGAAAAAAAATATCTGCACCAAATCTATAGAAGTAGAACCATTCAAGTGCATGGCGACAAAATGAGTCATTTTCTTTGACCAAAATTCACCAACTTCTCAACACAAAATTAAGGAACACATGCATGAATAGGCTGTCCTTCTTTGCAAATGGAAAACATGCATGAGTGTGTCACAAAATTATAGGCCTCCTTTAATTTCACTTTCATTTTTGTTTTTGCTTTGACAAGCTAGCTAGGAAACAACCATGTCCAGCTGGTTTCAAATCATGAAAACTATGAAACTAAACATGTAAAATCCAAGTTACAGTAATTAAATTAAACATGTGTAAAATCCATGGTGGTTAATTTGTTTTTGTTAGATCGATCTCTAGCTGGCTGTCTCTTGAAATCTAGAATATTGTTCCTGATTCTAATTTTCTATGACATGACCTCATCCTCATGAGGATGAGGTTGTCAATTTCTCATTAATAGAGTTGTTTAATTGATTTTAGGGTAAGTAATAGGTTAGGAGAAAATGCAGATTGGCTCTACCAACTATTTCAACTTTTTTCATATAGGCTATCAAATTATCAAAAGTGACATTTGGTTAATTGTCAAAAAAGTCATTTCATAAGCTTTAGATATGTTAAATCGATAGAAAAGTGGTCACGTGCTATAAAACCTTATTTTTACTTTTGTAATATCGACATAATTGTCCCCATTATAATTATTAAAAAAAAATAAAAGAAAATTAAACTTACTTTTTATTAAAAAAATAAAACACAACACAGATTGTGGGAGTGGTTTGTCCACTTTTCTTTTCTTTTTTTTTTTCTTTTTTTTTAAGGGGTGGCCAAACAACTCCTATTAGATTTTTTATTTTACTTTTTTTTTTGAAAAAAAAAAAATTGATTTTCAAGAAGAAAAATATGGATTATTTTAAGAAGAAAGACAGAAACTGGTCATATGCAGTCACCACTTTTTCATCCATGTTAACATTTGATATTGAAGTAGTTATTTTATTTTTTTACAAAATGATGATTTTTTTTTTTGAAAAATTCATCTTAGTCTCATTCATGAATCAAGAGCAAACATCTTACAATACATGGCATGTCCTGAAGTATCCGTAGCTAAACTACAAAAATACCAACGTCAAACAAGACGTATTACAATTCAGACTCTTAAAATAGATCCGCTAACCTATGACTAATCAATCAATGAAATACAGATTTGTACCAGACAGAACCAACTAATGCATAGGTAGTAATTATTCATTGACACTGGGGGTTAAGAACCCAGGCCAACACTTATTCCTTGATACTGAGAGCTGAGAATCCTAGGCCAACACTTGTCCTCATCGACTCGAAAGTTAGGATAATGCTCACATCCATAACCCAAAGATCTGGACTAAGCATCACACTAAAAAGCAGGCTGATCGAGACATGACTTATTACAAGCAAAGAAATAATAAAAATACAGGAAAATAATCATCGATCGAAACTAAAAAACACACGAAACAAACAGAGAGAAACAATACAGGGAAATACTAAATCAAATACAAGGAAACCCAACAAAAACAAAATACAAAGGAAAATCAAAACAAAATACAGGAAAACCAAATAAAACATAAAACAAAAAGCAGAACGATCAACCAGAGAAGGGTCAGGAGCGATCTGGATGGAACACCGCTGAGGAAGGTGGCGATGGGAGAAAGACGCGGTGGGGGCGCATAGAGGACCTACCTCAGACGAAGGGCTGCGAAATGCCGAAAGCCAGAAGATCCAAATAGGGCACAAAGACCCCCAAAAACAACTGGAAAAAAGAAAGGAAAGCTGGAGAAAACATAAAAACCAAAGAAAGTGGCGAAGGGGAACCCTGTAGGTAAATCGTTAGACCCTAGGGGTGGAGAGACTGCTGTGTAAGGAGGAGGCTGGGGAAAAGGAAAAGGAAAGGGAGGGGCACTGGGACTAGGGCATAAAGTAAATAACTAGAGCCTGGTATGAAAAGGATATGGGGAGGTCGCCATCCCTCCTCCCCAGGAGTGACAGCAATCTGGAGGGGGCTACTAAAGCAAAGAAAACCTAGAGAGAAAACCTAGGGGCTGCTGTTGTTAGTTAATCCCAATTTCTTTCTCTCTATTTTTCTTTTTATCTTCTAATCTTCTCAAAATGATGATAGTTAAATGTCATTGTTAGTAGTTTGGTGGCATAAATGAAAAATTCATGGTAGTTTGGGAGGCCAAAGTGAATTTTCTCCAATAACTTATTATAATAGGCAATCTTAGTTTTAACCATAAGTCCCTTTTACCCCTATTTGGTACTAAAGTTTTATTTATTTCGGCATAAAATGTTTTTTGTCGGAAAATATTTTTAACAAATTCATTTTTTAGATAAAATGATTTCTTTGAAAATATTTTTTGGTGTTTTCCATGTACAAATAATGAGCAACGATGGAAAACAGACAGCTTCCAGCAGATGTCTTACAGTGATGTGACAATTTGAGAAGAAGAAATTCAAACTTGAAAAATTATTTATGGTTTACAAAAATGGAAACAATTTTATGAAAATTAAAAAAGTTTTTTTGGTCAAACTAAAAAATGTTTTCAATTTGACTATTATTTTTTTAGGGAAAAATATAAAATAGCCTCCCAAAACTACCAGCCTTTTGTAATTTAGCCATTCAAAGTTTCAATTGGTATAAAGTAACTCCCAAACTACCAACTTCTTATAAAATAGTCCCCTTCGTTAGTTGCCACCGTGAAAATGGATGGAAAACCCAAAACGACGTCGTTTTGGATATGGAGAGTTACAAAAATAATTCCCTTGTTAGATTAAAAAACAAAAAATTAAAAACAAGACTGAAATGGCGTCATTTTGTGGGATTCAACAGAAAGCCTTTCCTCCCCCCCCCGGTGTTCTTTATGAAAAATCTCCCACGAATCCCACGCCTAGAACCCCGAACCCATCTCTGTTGCTCGCAGAACCCCATTAGTTAAATGGGAGAAAAATAATAGATGAAGACGACAATTATTCTTGTTACTGCCAACAACGAGCATGTAGCTTTAGAACCAATAGATCCAATCAACAAAAGCATGGAAACATAACTTGCAGCCAATCAACGCACATAGATCCCCATCAATGATTTGAGTGGAAACTCATCCATAACTAGAAGATCAATCATAGCAAGCGATGTGAAAAATCTAATAGAGTTGAGAACCATGAATGCAATGAATTCTGGCAAATGGTGTGATAAATATGCAGGAGCAGAAGCTCTTCTGCGAGGAGATTCTTTGGGAGGAGATAATACGGCTTGGTAGGTCAGGTGTGGGGGGAAGAAAGGCTTCGTGGGAGATTTTTCATAAAGAACATGGTGAATGGGTGGGCAGAATCCCACAAAACGACATCGTTTCAGTCTTGTTTTTTATTATATTTTTTTTAAATCTACAAGGGTATTTTCGTAACTCTCCATACCCAAAACGACGTCATTTTGGGTTTTTCATCCATTTTCACAGTGGCAACTAACGGAGGGGGCCATTTTATAAGAGGTTGGTAGTTTTGGGGGCTACTTTATACCAATTGAAAACTTTGAGGGGCTAAATTATAAAAGACTGGTAATTTGGGGGGGCTCTTTTATACTTTTTCCTATTTTTTATTGCACCAAACACTAGAAAATTCAAATATATTTTTTTTTAAAAATTATTTTACACCAAAACAAACATAACCTAAATATTTAGTAAGACATAGTGATAAATCTTATCAAGTGAATTGACTTGCACATGCATTTATCATTTTTAGGATTTTAGGGTTTGCGTTACTTTGTCATTCAAATTAACCTTGATTGTTGGCATTTTTGAAATGATAAGATTTTGTGGTATCAATTTTTGGATATTATTTGCTTTCAATTGAAACCCTTCCCGTTGATTTAATTTCAAGGAGTTGCTTCTAAATTGAGTTTTAGGTTGAAGCTACTAATCTTTGCAATTCTTGTTCTTTATTTTATTATTATTTTTTTTACTTCAATCTATCTAATTCTTGATCATTTATCTAAAAAAACAAAAGAAGACAAAGAAATTGAATCTTTTGTTAAGAGAAATGATATACACTATACTCCCATCCCATTGAGCTGATGTGGTAATGCCTATCAGTTCATGATTTTTTTTTAGTAAGGACAAATCCAAGAGTTAATGGGCAATGAGATGGGGGGACTGGCCATGGGATATGGATATAGTAAATAAAATTATGAGTAATGTTAGAAACTACATTTTTATCACACAACTATCCCACAATATTAACGTGACAGATTCAACTAACCTTTAGATTAGTCTTTAAGTTAAGAAAGAAAATTCAAGAGTTGATTGAGACTTTGTTTTATAAGCATTGTAAGATATTTATGAAATAAAAATTTGGTTTATAACATTAATAATAGAGTTAACTCCAGTTGCTTTATTTGCATCCTTATATTTTCATTAGAATTAACATGGCAAACATCTATTCACAAATAAGATCGAGTAAAATGGCCATGTCCGTTTGACACATAGTTCATGTCAAAAAGGGAAATAAATTCTACTTCTCATGGTTTAGATAAAACAGCAGTTAAATATGTCATATATCAGGTTTGGATGGAAGACATTCCTTCTTGTATTTTTGATACTGCTTTGTCAGAACAAATTGCTCTAATATTATGAGATGAATAATATAAAGATTATGATTATTATTATTCTTTGCATTGCTGATTTTTCATGCATTGACCACAACATGCAAAATGTATAGGTCAACTAATATCCTCACATGACGTGGCGCACACCCATTTAAATCAATTTTTTCATGTGCAAATTTGTAACTCTGAACTCTGATAAAGATAGCTGCGAAGTCTGACATGGTTTTTGTCAATAAAAATAGTTCAATGTATTATGTACACCTTGATTAAATCAATCATGTTAGGTTCTATATTTTATAATTGGTCACGTTTCATTGGTCAAACTATGTACCATTACAATAATATTATTACTATTAATATAAAAATGGATGGTGAACAAATGGAATATGGTTTGCATCAAAGTCATTGTGGTGGATAAGGATCGATGAGGGTCCCCAGGTAGACTCCTATTTTATTAGACTATTTGAATTTTATAAAAATTCTAGTAGCTTAAGATCAAAGCGAGTTGCTGGATTTATTTGTCCTGGATAATTTAAGTTGTATCAGAATAAATAAGTTTTGCAACTCTTTTTTTAAAACTGCTCGAACTTAATTCTGTAAAATTTAAACAGCTTAATAACATGAGATTCCAGTCTGGCTTGATGTGATGGATAACCAATAGCAAGAAACACATAATGAAAACGAATTAATAAAATTATCCTAATTATATCTTTCCAGTGCAACTTATCTTCAACACGTACTTTAATTTATAATGGTACGCTTATGCCAGTGACTGGGAACACTATGACTTGTGGTGCTGTGATTGGCTGAAACAACATAGTTTTCCTCGAGATCAACCGAAGGACAAAATTAAGTTGATGAAAGTCAAGCCCAACTGACTTAGGAAAGTCTATGCGTTGACATGAATAATATTATTATAATCATCCTGGTTGGCCCATTTTGGTAATGGCTTGCATAAAATTTCCCTCCCACTCTCTTCAACTAATGTTTAGCACTCATTAAATGTCTTCCTGCGAAGGCCCCACACGTTTACTTTCAAGAAATTGAGTGCTTGAAACATTTTTACTCAATATCTATGAATGAATAGTTTCTGCCACTTGTGTGTAAATGGGATTTGGACACTTGTATATATTATGTCTTGTTATGGTACATGTGTCTTTGATAGGTTATTGTCCAACATTGTATTGCGATCCCTCATTGGTTTATTGTATACGCGACTAGATTAACTGCTCTTAATATACGGTTAGATTCTATACATGTTATCAGAGCTTAAGTTTTAAAACGCTTTTTTCGATCTTTTTGACGATTCCAATAGCTTTGCCTTCTTCATATCTCTTTTTTTTTCAGGTATCATTTTGAGCCAATGACTATACCGATTAAACCTCAAAATATGATTTGTCTAAAGCCGTTGAGACGAAACCCATCAGAGTGGCCACGTGACGACACTGTCCACCCAAAGGTTCTACTCATGCAGCCTCGCCCCACCATGATTAATGTTACATCAAGTTGGTGACCATGCTGGTCGAATGATCTGATATCAATCATTCCAAAGAGTTAGAGACTTCGAGACCAGTCCCTTTAGAGTTGCCATGCTATCCGAGCCTAGGTTCTAAGACACCTTCTTTAATCTTTTCAATGATTTCAATAGCTATGCCTTCTTCATATTCTTCATATCTCCTTTCAGGCATCATTTCGAGCCAATGACTATAGTAATCAAAACCTCAAAAGATGATATATCCAAAGCCTTCGGGGCCAAACCCATCAAATTACAAACGAAGTTTACAAAAAAATTTACAACATGATTGAAAATGAGATAAATTTAACTTTTGAGAAACTCTATCATATTGTACCACATCATGTTGTAACATTTTTTCCGTAAAATTTGTTTATAAGCCTAACATTTTTTTTTATAGAAAATTTTAGAAGAGTGAGAGAATGTGGGAGCTAGGGGTGTAGGTGTCGTACGACCATATAATGGGTTTATAAAGGCTGGGGTTTTTCTTTTCTCACTCAAAAGGATTTGGGTTTGTGTTCTTGTTGCAATAGGCTTTAATGTAGAGGCAGCTAAAAAATAAAACCCGGACAAAGAGACCTCTAAAGGGGTAGCTACGGTAGAACTTCTAAAAACAAAATTCAAACATTTAATTACTTGTCAAAACAAGATTAGGACTAAAATAAAACACTTGGAATTAAAATTCCATGCAAAAACAAAAGCATACAAATATTAATAGGCATAATATTTAATTGCACATTTATAGTTTGATCCACATAGACTAGGTTAACCTAATTAGGGTTGGGTTAGGTTTTGTCAACCGGATACCACTGAAGCCCAAGTATGGGGGGTCAATGATGACAAGGCTTAGGGTCAGGTATAGGACATGCTTTTAAATGGGCTGCCCTAGTGCTCATTCATTCCTAAGGAGGAATAGAAATTCTATGTAATCATGGTTTTTTTTTTTTTTTTTTAAATTTTTTTTAAATTTTTTTTAAATTTTTTTTTTTTATGAATAAGATGTGTATTTTGACATTATTGGAGAAGCTTCTTGAAAATTATGCAAAACTTTTGACAACATAAAAGAATAATAATAAAAAAAAAAAAAGTTTTAGCAAGCAACAAATAGCCTAAAATGACATTTACAATAATTAATGAGGGATGATAAACATATAAACAAGGGGAAATTCAAAAAGGATAACAAAAATGATACAGGAGCTAGTATTGCTACACAATTCTGACAGATTTGTGCTCTAGCTAGAAGAGTTGTTACTACTCCCACAACCCTTATATATTTTGCAGACGCTCTTTCTTGAGAGCCATGAATTTAGATGCTATATCATCATAGTCAGGCAACTTGGGATGAACATGTTTGGGATATTGAAAAGGGCAGGAATTGGACCGTGACATGGTTTCCTTGAGATTTTCCTTAGACCTTTCCGGAGGCATTGTCTCAGCTCTTGTAAAAGAACTAGTCACCCTTCGGCAGGAAACCTTAGAACAAACACAGCAGCCTGGTGAATCAGATATGTCTGCTTTTCCCTCCCCTTTCTTCTTCTGCTCATCAGGCTGGCAATTTGGGCAGGTGAAAACGTTGTACACAGTGGCACCTCTGTCATAACTTCTTCTCCTAGGTTTCTGAGGAATGTCTGTCCATTCCATTTCCTTGTCTGATTCTCCATTACATAACCGGTGGTGATGGCAACATTCATGGCATATAAGTTGTTGTTCAGAACCAGGAGTTGGGAAGCTCACCAAAGTTGTTATCCCTGTCTTTTGCTTCCATGGTAGAACTTGCTGGCTGTGTTTTTCATCGGAGGTGCAAAAATAAAATGGATGTCTCAAGCTGCTGTCCATCTCAAGGTTAAAGAAGGATCCCTTTGTCAGAACATAAATTAAATGACTAAATGCTTTTCTTTTTATTAACTTAAGCTTTTAAGATGATTGGTGATATAACAATGTTTCGTAGTAAAGGACCCAAATTTGAACCTCATCTCCATCAATTTACTCTCCATTTCATTTAATTATTCCAAACGTGAGGGGAAGTGGTAGAACATTCGGTTAAATGAACCATTTCTAATAAACTTAAGCTTTTGGTTTACAAAGTAGAGGTTTGAATTCGAACCCTGTCTCCGTTATTTACTTTCCATTTCAATTAAATATTTCACAATTTAACACCGTTAGGATCATACCTGCACTGACATGACTGGAAGTTATTTCCCAAGTCCAACAAGCAAGGTTTCTTCGGCCTCTTCGCATAATATGAATGTTGTCTTCCTACTCCCGGAGTCTTCTGATGCTTTCTAGGTTGATGAGTTGGGGAACTCTTGGACGGCTTTTCATAATATATTGCACATTCAATATCATTCAAGCTTTCATTTTCCCGAGACATTGATATCCTCCTGAATCTTTTCCCAGATGCATTCCCACTCTTTCTAGAGCTCCTTGAGCCAGACTTCTCACTCCACGATTCATAATGATCCTCCACATTACCTTGGTCACATCTGATTCCAATTTTTTCTCTCTTAGGAAGGACAGATGATTTGAACTTAAATAGTCTTTGGTCTTGACAATCTCCATCATTTGTCTTGAAAGACTGAAACTCCTCTATGTCATCAAGATAAACTATCGCTTCCTCAGAAAACTGAGGCAAACTCTCTGAAGAAGATGCTGTAATCTTTCTGACTTTCTTGTGTTCCAAGCCAGAAACTGTGTATTTATATGGAGAATTTAGCTTGGCCTTTTCTACTTTCTCTGTTTTAACATGCATAGGAGGTTTTTCTGCATTTAGGGATGATTGCTGAACAATAGAAGAAGTACTAAAAGTACTAGTTATATCAGAATCTTGGTGGCCGAGAGAGTTGCATAGCTCTATCAAAATGTTCTTGTTAGTTGATATTGAATCAACATACATGACATTTCTTTCCATCTCCTCCACACTTGGAGCTTGCATTTCGGATCCTTTGGATGTGTTGCAGCAAGTTTGAACATCTTCTTTGACCTTAGTTGCATGGTAAAAAAAGCACATGAATTAGATTTGGCAAGCAATAGCATCATGGATTTGTTTTTAACATGTTGGTTCAAGTATAAATAATCACCTGCTGGTTTTGCCATCCAGGGTAGTATTCAAGTGCTAAAACCTCCGGTTCCAGGCAGCACTGCCTAGCTATTTCATCCACCAATGTGTTCTTCACATCTTCTGGTACTGAATTCATGGAGAGTTTCTCTCTTATCTGTAGTTTTAGATATTATCAATTTGCATTCATATATATTAGTGCCAAACCTTTCTCAAATAAACGGAAGCATCTACATCAATTTTTTTTACAAAGTGTTTCAAATTATAACCTCACGATTCACAAGATTGCCAGGGAATAGTTCAACAGCAGTCATTGCAAATCTCTGACCATAACGCTCTCCGAAGAGCTTCCGGATCACCAGAAGCTCAGGCAGATCACCACATCTTGCAGAAGCATATATAAGACTTGAAACTGCTTCATTAATATCATTTGGACAGTCCCTGAATCCACCAAATTACAATAAAAGAAAAATCCTAGTTTTAGATCACAGAACAGGAACATAGTAGTAGGGAAAGGAAAAAAAAAAACTTGGAAAAGAGATTAGTTATCTTTAGCTCCATACTTGTGTCTTCGGATATAAGAAAGATGGATGAGGATGAATTCACAGAAATGGTCCAACAATTCATACACTGCTGCTATGCTTTCATCTTTAATGAGCTGCTCAACCTAACAAAATTGAGAAATGATCACATACTAAAGGCTGCAAAGACAAATTCCTAAGATTTTAGCAAAAGTTGCAATAGCAATTGGACTAGAAACTAGTTCCATAAACAAGAAAGAAAATATACTCTTAGGAAGCATAATTACAGAATGCAATTGTAATTCAATATGGAAATGAACAGAGAAAAGGAGCATATCAGCTGAAACTTCATGATTCCACAACTCTTTTTTGTTATTATCTTTACTTGTTACCCATTTTGGTTATATTTCACAAGAGATTAGCAAAAGTGAAACTGCACAATCTGCTATTTTCTTGGCAGAATTACTACTACACAGTCTACACTGGTAAATTTTCAAAACCAAACCACGCATAAAAATTGAATCATTTGTCAGATTGAAGTTTGTTGATTCTATTTGACTTTTTCTTTCCCGTTTCTTTCTCTCTCTCTCAATCTTTATGATGTTCTGTGCTTTTCATGTCATGAAATGATTGTTCCCTAACAAAAAGGCTTATGAATAACTTGCAATGAATGATTGGAACCTTAAACAAACTGCCAGAAGTTTAACAGCCAGAAAGGTCATTATTCACATAAGATGATAAGAACCTCCTGTAATAGGTGCAATCTTTCAACTTTCTCAAAGTTCCATTAGACTTCTCAACAAATCTCCTATTTTTGTCTAACATTTTCACAAGAAAAAAGCAGAGGAAATAACAGGGGAGCTCCTCAATAAACTTAAAGTGGAGAATACATTAGCATACCCGGTTAAAAGCAATATGTTCGTGGCCACTTTTGATCAGCTGAGACAAATCTTCACGTAATTGCCTCACAATTGACTTCCTCTTGTTCTTCAGCAGCTTTAGCCGGCACTGAACTCGGTTGATCAGTTTCTTGCTGCAACAAGAAACACACAGAACTTTGCATGAGCAGCCACAAATGATCTGCAAACAACTAAAATTTAGACTCTTGAACTTATTGGTTTACCATTTTGTAGCTTTTCTCCATCCGAACAAGATGTCAAACATGCCTAGAATTCAACAACAATTCTTGGGTTCTTTCTGCTTCAGAAGAAGAAGAAGTGATGATGATGGTGATTCGAGGAGCACAAGCTCTGCAGCTAAAGCTTTGGTTCTATGATATCATTTTGTTAGCTTTGTGAAAGCAAAGAAGGAGAAGGAAGAAGAGGAGAGGAGAGGTGGAAAAGGTATAGAAACGCCATGAAAGTTGGTTTACTTTGGAGGGTGTGTTTATATTTAGGAGTGGTGGTTTGAAAAGGGAGAGAGAATGAATGAGGGAGTGGGAGAGAGCGAGGCGCGAGACACCTCTGGTTCCCTTGAAAAACTGCCCCACGACAACCTTTGTTGTTGGGACACCTGTCAACGTAGATTAAAAACCATTGAAATTAAGGGTGTGAAATTTCTGCAACAGCATCTGCTTGATGGTTGAAAAACCCAGAAACAAAAAATAGATAATAATAATAATAATAAAATGGTGACTTTTTCCCTTTTTTTATTTGTTTGTGGATAATATCACGAGAGGAATTAATTTTGAGGGGTCTATTTCATAAGAAATACTTAATATTTAATTAATTTTTTTTTTTATCAAAAGTTCGGTTCTGTCCTTGGATAATATGGTAAGGGATATTTTTGCCTGCTTAAGGGGGAGAAGAGGGTAAAAGAACAAAATAAAAAATAAAAAATTTGGGCATGGCTTATGCAGATACCACAAAGAAAGAATTTAGGAGCTCAAAGAATTGAGAAGACCATTGAAATGAAGTAGTCAATTTAGAATATCACAAGACATGAAAAAGCTTATGAAGGTGGGTGGAGCCCTTTATAGGTTCCATTCCAAGGACCAACACCAACCATAAAAACGCAACTGCCTTATACCTAAACGAGGTTTCTTCGATATTATATTATTATTTTTAAGATTAAATACATTTTCATTTGCGACGTACTTGGATTTTCAAAAATGTCACAAATAGTATTTGTGGTAAGTAAATAAACCCACTTGGTATCTCTGTCAAGATTCTGTTAAGTTTTTTAACGGAATGCCACGTTACCCTGCCATGTGGTGTGGTACCTGTAATTTCAAGGCGCCATGTGGTGTGGTATCTGGGTTTTTGGTCCCAAGTCATATTTAAAAACAAAAAAAAAAAAAAAAAAAGGAAGAAGGAAGCCGAGCCACCCCATAGGAGGTGGCCAAACCACACATAGGGGCCAAACCCTCAATTTATTTATTTATTTTTTGTTATTAAAAAATATGACACGGCCCCCAAAAACTTAGATACCATGCCACATGACGCTTGAAACCACATGTATCACATCATGTGTAAGGGTGACGTGGCGCTCCGTTAAAAAACCTAACAGAACCTTGACGGAGGTATCAAGTGAGTTTATTTGCTTACCATAGGTACTATTTGTGACACTTTCGAAAACTCAGGTGCCTATTTGATTTTGATGCAAACCACATGTATTGAAAATGTATTTAACCCTTATTTTTAAATATAAATTAAATAATTAAATTCATCAGTTTTTATGTGTTAAAACTTTGGGTAAGTTTCTAATAAATTATTGAGTTAATGCATGAAAACAAAAAACACCTTCAATTTTTTTTTTTTTTTTTTTTGAATTTTTACTCTATGAGTCAATCCAAAAGGTGAATTAAGTTGAACCGTTACATTTTCTTCCAAATGATTAACACCCCGTCTATTTTTAACTAAATGCACTGTTTTGTTATATTGCCATCTCAGTACAAGTTTTGATCCTACTTGTCACCATCGACATGTAGGATCAAACGCACTGTTTTGGAATGAGGGAATTGAAATGCGCAGCAGATACGAGGGGGGAATTTATTTTGAAACCTAGGTCTTTTATCTGAAATCCCCAAAGCAGCACTTCGTCTAAGGCTATGATAAAAAATTGATCGAAGGTGTTTTTTGTTTTCACGCGTTGCCTCATAGATTTATTATAGATTTTCCCTAAAACTTGTAAATAAGTGGCTAGTTACTTGAAGAAAGCTTCGAAAATTGTTGAGTTAAAAGATTAATTATTGATTTGGGTACAATATGATAATAGTCCATGTGAAGGGGTTTTCACGCACCTCAAAAAGGTGAAGAGGAAGACATGGTTGTTTACTGATCCTTAACATTCACGCGCTGACAGCATGCAGTGTGATGATGAATCTGCTCAATCATGCTCTTTCTTGTGGGATGAAAGTGAAAACAAATACTCAAAACAACAAGAACAACAACAAATTAAGTAGTCCGACAGACAAATGGCTGCGTGGTTGTTAGGGTTTGAGAGTCAAAGGAACAGGTAATCAAACCCACCTCTCTCTCATCCTCTTCCTTGGCTGGTGACCAACTGATGGCATAGCATGCAGTCGTGGTAGGATAACAAGTAAAGATGGGCCCTTGCTCACGCATGGAGGGAAGATAGAAGATAGAAGATATATAAAAAGTAAGGGTTAATTACCTTGAGGTTTATCATAGATGGTATTCGACTTATGAGTAAAAACCAGTTTAGCACTTTTGTCATCATTTTGCCAGTCGAATTAATGAACTGTCATATGAGTGGTTTTAACTATCATTTCTTTAGCTATTGGGTCTTGAGGTAGTTTGGCTACCCCCAATGGCCAAAAAGAGGGTGATAGAAACCTTCTCCAGAGGCTTAGTCACCCTTTAGAGGCTATAGGGGTGGTCGAACCACCCCATAGGAGTTCGTTAGTTTGGTTAGCGGAATGGTGATAGACAAGGGCGGATCCAGGAAGGGTCGAGTGGAGGCATATGCCCTCACTCAACTCCCCAAAATCGCCCATACTTACCCTTCAAAATTATTATTATATATTATGATTATGCATTCTTCAGCTATGACTATGCCCCTTTCCTCATGTTTTAGCCATATATTATGCCCCTTAGTAAAATAAAATTTGAAAAAAGAATTTAAAGACCAAGTGTTTCAGACGAATGGAAGGAAGAAGATGATGAATAGTACTCTAAAATCTAAATGGTGTGTTTTCTTTTGTGGCCAAGTGAGAATATTGATTGGAATTTGGGGAGAGGCTGGAGCCCAGGAGCTGGACAATCAAGACAGAAATAAATAAATAACAAAAACTAAAAGAAACTTTGAAATTATGCTTAAATGGGAGCCAGCGTGCTGCAAGCCTGCAAGGCTGCAACAAATGTAAAAAATAAAAAATAAAAAATTAAAGAATGTAAGCAAATGGGGGTACAATTGCCAGATATGTAAAAAATAAATAAAAAAAATTAAAGAATGTGGCCAATGGGGGTACAACTGTCGTGTAAGTTAAAAAAAAAAGAAGGAAGATCAATGAATATTATTAAATATTGTTATTGTTAAAAAATAAATATTGAGAGAGCAATTTCAGCAATAAATATTGTTAAAAATCGTTTACGTAACCGAATGAGAGATTAATGGATGAATGANATAGACAAGGGCGGATCCAGGAAGGGTCGAGTGGAGGCATATGCCCTCACTCAACTCCCCAAAATCGCCCCTACTTACCCTTCAAAATTATTATTATATATTATGATTATGCATTCTTCAGCTATGACTATGCCCCTTTCCTCATGTTTTAGCCATATATTATGCCCCTTAGTAAAATAAAATTTGAAAAAAGAATTTAAAGACCAAGTGTTTCAGACGAATGGAAGGAAGAAGATGATGAATAGTACTCTAAAATCTAAATGGTGTGTTTTCTTTTGTGGCCATGTGAGAATATTGATTAGAATTTGGGGAGAGGCTGGAGCCCAGGAGCTGGACAATCAAGACAAAAATAAATAAATAACAAAAACTAAAAGAAACTTTGAAATTATGCCTAAATGGGAGCCAGCGTGCTGCAAGCTTGCAAGGCTGCAACAAATGTAAAAAATAAAAAATAAAAAATTAAAGAATTTAAGCAAATGGGGGTACAATTGCCAGATATGTAAAAAATAAATAAAAAAAATTAAAGAATGTGGCCAATGGGGGTACAACTGTCGTGTAAGTTAAAAAAAAGAAGAAGGAAGATCAATGAATATTATTAAATATTGTTATTGTTAAAAAATGAATATTGAGAGAGCAATTTCAGCAATAAATATTGTTAAAAATCGTTTACGTAACCGAATGAGAGATTAATGGATGAATGATTGTTTAATTACATACATTGAAAAAGTCTGACAGAGGTATTAATTAAACTGGTTTGTACCCATACATTATGTATATAGGTACCATATGTGATACAAATTGAAACCTAAGTTAAAAAAAAAAAGAAAAAAAAAGGTAACTAACCCTAAAAGTAAAACAAAGCAAGAATTTCATTTGAAGTAATTTTTTTTTTCTGGAGGAATATAAAAGAACATGTAATCAATATTACTGCACAATCACCCAACTTTCGTCTGATTTATTTATTTTTAAAATTTCTAATTCCAAGGAGTTTGGTGTGGGGGTGAAAAGTTGTGAAGTAGTGCTTAGGTTGTGGTGGTTGGAGGATATAGGGCAGGTGGGATCCCAACACACTTTCTCATAGGTTGCCCCCAAACTAATGGGAATGGTAGTTTTGCTTGTCACAATCCATTTATTCATTTTTCTGTTGCATTGAGTTGTTCCAGGACGCTAACTTTTGATGGTGGATCAGTGGATGTGCATGCATATATGGATCTAAGATTGGCCAAATTGCCAATCCATCGAGGATGGATTAGGACGTCTTATATATATATATTTTAAAAAATTATAAAATTTAAGTCATTCTTATGCATCAAAACAATTGGATGATGCTACATATTAAAATGCAACATGTTATTGAGGTAATCAGAATGAATTTTATTTCCGAAAGATGGTTTTTGGCTTAAAACTTTTTTTACAACAAAAAGAGGAAGAACCTAATGAAAATATACTCAATTATCAATTGTAACTTTTAATTTTTGAACTAAAGTAGCTAGTCGGATGCAGTTTCATCTTTACCTAAATTTGTATCCCGGCTAGCCAAAATAACTTTTATTTAGCTTGGTGTAAATGCTCTAACAATGAGAATAGTAGTGGTGATCGGCTAGTGACCTGTCCCTAAAAAATTTTGAAAAAATAAATGTAGGTAACTTTTAAGATCCAGCCCCTTCATAATTTGCGTTGACCCTTAAAAATATGCGTTAACAATGCGATTGAAGGGTGTTCAATTTTTTTTTTTTTTTTTAAGTATTTGACATGATTCTAATTATATGGCAAAACAAATTATATATATATAGAGAGACAATTTTAAGTTTAAAATCATTTTAAAATATTTAGGCCAACTCCCTAAAACATTTTAAGAAAATTTATAGTTGGGCCAACCCAAAAAGTTTAGACCCAGCCCAAAACTAATGGGCCCAAAGCTGAAGCCTGACCAGAAAAATAATCATTCCTTACAAGGCCGAGCAAAGACAGTGATCCATTTCTTCTTCTTCTTCTTCGGTCTCCAGCGTCCTCTTCCTCTTCTTCTTCGCAGTTCGCGTCTTCTGCTCTTCGGTCTGCTCAGAGCTCACGTGGTCAGCGTCTGCTCACAGTCTCACACAGCCCACGGTCAGCCTCAAATCTCTAGTCTGTAATTTTTGAAGTCACACGACACACGCCACGTGACACGAGATGCTTTTATTAAGAGAAAATTGAATAAAAATAAAATAAAAAAAGGGTCTTGCCATTGTTTCCATTATAGAGTCAACGTGTGAAGTAGTCCATTGATGTGTTTACTTCATCAAGAGTCGAGGAGACCTTGTACTGCAATTGTTTCCTAACAGACGCTTATGCCTCTTCTCTTACTCAGATCCTAATTTGGGCAAGTTTCATAAACTGATCAATAATCAAACTTTTAATGGTTTGTAATCTTAGTACTTCATGTCTAGAAGTTTTAATTGGAGCTACTGCAGTTGAAACAAAGAGGTCGTTTGTTTGGTACAAGAGAGGTATTCTTTACAAAGGGTTTTGTAAATATGTTCTACTTTTATTTTATAATGGATGAGTTTTCTGGGTTTGGCGGCCTTGAAGTGTCTTCAAAAGTCTTTTGTATTATATATACTAAATAAAATAGTTATAGTGGCTCACCATAATTTACAAAAGAGGTTAACAGCAACATGCTTGCTGCTATATCATGAGCGATGCTTCTGATTATGCAAACTACATTGCTCAATATTGGCTATTATATTATACTGTTGTTGATGGATAAAACATCACTCATGTTGTGGATCAGCCTCTATTTCATTGGCTAATTCCTGGGTCAACTTGTCAGCCCGATCATCTTGTCCACCTGCAAAGCTATAGACCCGAAATGCAAGCTGGAAGGATCTCCAAAGCATCTTGATGTGTGCATTGGCAGCTAACTTTGCCTCTCTCCGTTCCTAAAGAAAATACCAAAACGCAATATACAGACTCATAAAGAAGTTATTAAATTGGGAAAGCTAAATGGTATGTTTAGCTCTTCACCTTAAGTGCCAACTCCATGCAACTTGAAGAAACATCTACCATACATTCCTTGATTCGCACTAAATTATTGAAGTCGAAATGAATATTTTGGCTCTGCAACTGCTTTGATTCTTCATCTTTGGTTCTTTCTAATGCATACACTTCTCCCTTGATCTGCTTGCAACAAATTTATCAGCCCAGGAATGAAATTGCTCTGTTAGTAAAATTTTGGTGTCTTTAGACTCTTCTATGAGTCCTAATAGTTTACCTTGTTGAAATAGGAATCAACCTTGTCAAGAAGCTGCCCCAAAGGAGGCATTACTTTCCAATTCTCCAGTGTAGTAGCTATTCCTTCCAATTTTAAGTACAGTGCTGTTGCAGTCCTCAATGATTCAAGCTTCTTTGTAGGAAAACCTTCAAATCTTGCCAGCACCTACATTACAAGGACTTAGGCTGTTGTTTCAAAGAGCCAAGAATTAATGAAAAGGATTAATGGATTGAACCATATGGAATGAGAATACCTGGGTCTCATCAGTCAACTGCTCCAAATGTTGTTCCACATATTTGTGGAATTTAATAAGCTCAGCCATGTCCTTTGTTTGAAAGGAATTGATGGCAGCTTTAATGCTCATGATTGATTTTGCATGCTTCTGAACGTCTTCTTCAATTTGCTGGAAATATACTGATCTAAGAAAACAAAGAAGGAAATCAGTGGCAGATAAGGGACCAGCCGTCTTCATCTGGTAAATACTATAACTATTACTGTTAAATTAGTAGTTATTTCAAAAGCTTAAGTTGATAGCAAATGATGAATTTAATCATTTAATTCATATTCTAAAACTCCTCATCGCGCGTGGGATCTAACTCCTTAATAGGTGAATCCTAACACGTGCAATATTTAAATTGAAATGAGAGTAAATAACGAAGATATGGTTCGAACTTAGGACTTTTGCTATGCTATAATACCATGTTAAATCTCCACTTAACCCAAAACTTAAACCGGTAGAAATTAATGAATTTAATAACTTAATTTATATTCTAACAATTATCAATGCAACATATCGTATTCTATAGTTAGGTGTTGTGGAAAAAGACCTTTTTGTCATCTCTGCTAATGCATCAGCCATTCCCTGTTGCCTCCCAGCAGAAACTCCTATATGAGTTTTACTCCTCTTTGTAACCTTTTCATTTAGAGTAGAGCCTTCAACCTTTACTTTCAGAATCCGATACATGTTGCCCATATGGGTTGATCTCTTCAGTTTGGTAGTTGCCTTCTTTGGGCGTAAGGCCTTTGCTACACCAAGTGGAGGAGGAGGAGGTGGTGCAGCTCCCTTTTTCAGTGGCATTGGAGGTGATGCCACTGGTGCAGATCCTTTAGAAGGTGGAATGGGTGGTAGAGGTGGCACTGCAGCAAGATTTGAAGTCAGAACGTATGGTGGTGACGGGGCCGTTGTTGGTATATTTAGAGGAGCATTGAACAACGGTTTTAGAGGTGGAAGGGGTACTGTTGCTGACTCTCTTGCTTCAGGCATCAAATCTGAGCTAAAATTTGGAATCTTTGGTGAAGTGTTTGTAGCTTTGGAATCATTTTTTCTCTCATGACCTACTTTATCTGGTGATTCCTTAGAAATTTCTTGCATTTCTGCAGTTTGGTCACCAGCAGCCTTGTTTTTCCTTCTCGTGGGGCTGGAACCTGCAGCTGATACATTAGGGTACATGTTGGATGAGAGGCATTTCATGTCAGTGGGCATCAAGTTCCCCATTGCCTGAAGTCTGAGAGGCAAAAGAAGAGGTCGGGAGCAGGAGACGTCAGCCAATTCATCAAGTCTTACAGCAAAGGCCAGTTCAGGAGGGACTGATGTTGGTGTATCCGGAGAAGGGCAGTAGGTTTTGCTGTCCGAGTAGGATCTATTCAAAATGTCCCCGATAGTGGAGCCCTTCTCGTCTTCTTCCATGACATCAAACATCTTTTTTGCTATGTTAGTCATGTATGTGAGCTTTGCTTGTACACGTCCTCCTTCAATACAATTAATTTATTAACTCTCAGTTAGACAATATCTTAAGAAACTTATAATGAAATGAAAATTAAATAGAAAATCAAAAGAAAGTGAGAAAATGTACAAAAGACTCATATTTATAGGAGAATTGAAGTAGGTAAAGGTAAAGATAAATATAGTAATCAAATCAATTACAATCAATCCTAGAAGATAATTATTGTATAAAGAATATATACCATATCATATATTCTAGCAGTTTCTAATGCTTTCAAAAAAACGAAGGTATACTACCGAGTTGCTCCAAACTGATGTTGTCGACCAAGCTGTCCTCTGTCTCATTTCCGCAGTTGGTTATCCACTTATGGTTCTTTGCCCATGAATCTCCAACAGATTTCAAAGCAGTGTAAAGGTGGTCCAATCCCTATATAAATATGTTGTTTTAATTAGCTTATAAACTCATGCAATCAGGTCTATTAATTGATAATAAGCATCTTTCATTACTTCGTGTTCTTGGAAACTGAACCTGATTTATTGAAGTTCCTTTCATTTCTGAGTTAATGAGAATGCGGGGAACAACACTAGGGTACAGATTATGGAGATCTTCTACCGTTCCCAAAACCAACTGCCAGAAGGTGGAATGAAGTTCAATTTGACATGAACATTATTTCTGGTTTTACTTAAAAGCAAATGGTGATCAGTACCTCATGGATGGGGCTCGAGCCATCACAAGGTGGAAGGTCAATGATGTCTCTAAAGGTTAGCATCTTCTTCCGGAGCTCTAACATGAAATTTGCTCTCCATCCACTCGAATTGTCTGGCATCATGCCTACCACATTCTTCAGGTTGGATACATCTGAGCTTGTTGCCTGCATGAAACCTTTATCAAAAATGATAATTTATGCAGAAGTGTAAAGTAATTCTCTTTTTGGTGAGTTTAGTGCGCAGAAAGAGGGAATAAGAGAAAATTCTCTTCTTCTTTTTTTTGGTTGAAAAATGCTATAAATCACATTTTTACCTTATAACTATCTCACATTGCTGACATGGCAGTTCTAAACACATATATGAGTAAACCATCCCCTGAACCACTTCTACAATCCATGGGGTGTTTTGGCCACTCTATTTTAGTATTTTTGGGTAGTCAAACTACCCTTACACATTGTACGACTATTTTTCCATTCATTTTAACGATAATTTTTAACCGAGTTCTTAATTTAACACCTAATGGTAATTATAGGGGGCCAATGTTACTTTTAAAAGTTTAGAGGCACAAATGAAATGATGGAAGCACATTCCAAAATGCTCAAGCATCTCTCAATTTTTGTTCTAGTTATTCGAGGAATAGATTTTTGGGGAATGCCGCTCCTCATGAATTAGGATATTTTTCAGTTTATTTGAAATAGATAATATTCAATTAGTTATATTGTTGGAGTATTTTTGTCCCCTTAAAAAATGAAAAGACAAAAATACTCTTCCAATATAATTAACTGGATATTATTTTCTTCAAATGAAATGATGAGGATCTTGTTCCACTCCCCATAAGCTTGCTCTTAACAAATATGTCAAATTGTCTAGACCTATTTTTAAAATATGTTTTCTCAATTTCAAGATTATGTAAGCATGTCCATGGGGAAAGCTCAGTAAGCATCTCAAGTTATGCATATGTCTTGAGTTCTATAATATTTTCTTTTAAAATGCCCATATTTTAATTGTGGGATTAATCTTTAAAATTTCTGTATGTAACAGAAAATATGACCAATTAGAAATAAGAAAAACTCATATATCCTGTTTAATCTATAATTATTCATCATTACCCGGAGTCCGCTTGCATTGCAATGGAAGAATAATGGTGCCCTAGCTGATAATCCAGTCGCCATCTCCAACTAAAGTACTGCTTTTTTGTTGCAGAACAATATATTCAAAGTTTCAGTCACCTGCCATTTAACCTCTTTGTAGCCTCCAAGGATCAAGAACACAAATAAAGCATTGAAACAAATTAACAAAGACCAAAAAAAAAAAAAAAAAACAGAAGACGAAAGGCCAAGTTTGAGAAACTATGATGCAACACTGGGGTTCAAAGAGAAAATAGCGGAAGATACTCCAATCCCCTCTGTCTCCGGCTCCTCCATTTACGGGCAAAACCGTGTAGGTTTGCCTGGGAAGCCTCTAGGTGCCTGGACCTTAATATAGTGATCGTATACTTCCCCTACAATTTAGAAATTGATGGGTTGAGAGATTGCCACTTGTATGACTTTTTCTCCAAAATGGCATTTCCAGAAGGATCAGTCAGTCTCGAGTAATGCTACAAGTCACTCTTTATATCTCTCTTATGTTATTCCAATAATGATATGACTTTTAAAATCACAATTGGGTTTCTTATTGATCATTATTGGATTTTGATCAAATGGTGATTTTAAAAGAGTCTCTTCATTTTTTAAATGATGCAAGAATGACATAAGAAAGATTTATAGAATTAATTAGCCACCCTTTTGTTTTTTCTTTGAAATTGAAATTGACATCCCCACGATATATATAGCACTTTTACTACAATTTTCCTTAGAATCTAACATTCTATAATTAGTGAAATAGTTAAGCGAAAAAATTAACTCGTCAATTTAATCAGTTAATGGTTGACTTGTTAATCACAAATACTTATAAGCATTTCATCAATTACGGATTGCCGCATAAGTTTGTAAGGACATTAATTGCAATCTAAATTTAACCTTCACCAAACAGTGAAGAGCTCTGATATATACTATGTCAATTAAAGTTGGGAGAAAAACTCGAGGTATTAGAATTGATCTCAGGTTACAATATATATACTCTATTTTACATACGCTAAAACAAAGTCGATGAGAGCTAGAAAGCTTAATAAAAACTTACTAACAAACTTAACAATCTCAAGTTACTTCAACTAACTATTTATACGTCACTGTGTACTGTCAGTCTGTCAGCAATCAAATTTACATCAAATTTAAGGTGCTGTTAGACATGGTAGTAAAAGTTATAGTGTCAAAAACATTTTCCCTTAAATCAATATTTCCTATTTATTTT
The DNA here is from genome assembly GCA_006937295.1 of Carpinus fangiana. Lineage (NCBI taxonomy): Eukaryota > Viridiplantae > Streptophyta > Magnoliopsida > Fagales > Betulaceae > Carpinus > Carpinus fangiana. Next base: position 4,828,597 of record CM017326.1, on the reverse strand, counting down.
GAAAACATCATGAATGAAAAGTGTGCAAAATAAATAGGAAATATTGATTTAAGGGAAAATGTAACTTTTACTATCAGGTTATATATATATATATATATATATCAATCAATAAGCTCCTTAACTGGTCAAAAACAATGATACTTACGTACAACTCGATGTAAAGGAGCTTGTTTTTGGCCAAAATCTTGTTTTTGGCTCTTGGTTAAGGAGCTTATTGATTGATACTCTTCTCGGAGGCAAGTGGGAAGCACGTTGTCTTTTGGAGTCTAGGGTTTACATCAAGTTGTACGTAAGCGTCATTGTCTATGTAATATGAATCTTTATTATAGCGATTTCTCGAATTTGACAGTCTTGGAGTGATTTTTCCCTTTGATGTGTATTTAGTGGTGGAGCCAGACATTTTATATTGTAGGTGCCGCTGAAATTTTTTATTTTTATTTTTTATTATATTTATATTTATATTTACTGGGGAACCTCTACATAGGTTAGGGATGGAACCAAGATGCTTTATGGGAGGGGGCTAAAGCAAAAAAATTTCTTGAGGTTTTTTTTTCTTCTTTTTCTAATACTGGTATTTAAATACAATGAGAAATTGAGCTTAGAATTGTGTCAAATTATCCAATTAAATGTTTAAACGAATAAATTCTAACAACCAATTTTTATTTTTTATTTTTGGGGGTGCCACACGTCCCATTGGTAGGAAAAAAGGAAAAAAAAAAAATCTTGGCACCCCCAAAGACTGCTGTGGCTCCGCCATTGTAATAATATGGGTCCTTTTCTTGTTTAACATTTACGTACTAGCTAGGCTTTGTGTTATGAGGTTTTTCTTTTTGGTTTTAATTGATGATGAAAATCTTATAGTTTATAAATTCTTTTTTCTTGTTAGAAACATAATAGAGCATTAGTGAACTCAATAATAATTACTGCCCAAAAAAAAAGGGTAATGAAGCAACCAAATTAACAAGGCCAACCATTTGTTCCTTGTCTCCAATGAAACTTCATATATATATATATATATATATATATTACACAAAGCTAGACTTGCAATTACCTCAATTTCTCAACAAATTATGTCATATATATTTGCAACTATATATAGAACATTACATCACATGATTGAGGAACAAGTAGAAAGATTAACTCTCAAATAGAAGCCAATCGATCGACAACCCCAACATCATTAGAAAGCTCGATCATGATCACAAACAAACATCTACAAAGCCTAAGATTCAACACAAATTAAACAACACCCACGCTGTAATCATATTTGGTCGATAAAATCCGAACCTTCTTATTGGGTGACAAGTTGTCGATGACCAATGAGCAGTTTACGTACACATTAAGCCTCCTTAACTTCAAATCTCCGAGCACAACGTTAACCGGTGCATACACCGACACAAGCAAAGGAATCCTCCCTGTATGTCTGTTTTCCATTAGAGCTGCTTGCAGCCCTGACCCAAATGGGCTGGTCCCTGCCAAGGAAATATTTATTATTGTTGTGTTCTTCCTGGGTTGATGGAAAGCTGGGAGTTTTCCGTAGCAGAGATTTGAGCCTGTGTAAGAAATGACAATCTCGCTATCTTTCCCATATGTGAAGCCTATGTGTTCATTTGGGTTTACAGCTTTTACTGCCACGGCAAATTCTGTGAAGAGGCTCATGTCGGGCTGCATGTTGAATGCCTTGACGCTGAAGCTATCGACATTGTAGGACGGAATTTGTGGCTTGTATTTTGCGTAGAAGAGGTAAGTAAGGGAGAGGAGGAGGAGTGTGAAGAAGAGGAGAAAGCAATAGCAGCAACACATGAATTTAAAGCAACAACTCCTGCTTGACCTTTTGGAGGGGTACCGGGGAACGTTGCGCCTGTAAGGTGGGGGCCTGAGGCTTCCATTGTTGTGCGTGAGCATCACATACTTTGGTGGTGCGTATGGATTGCCGTCGGATTCCATGATTGTGATGATGATGAGGAGGTGGCGGAGGAGGAGGGTAGCTCAACGTCGACGTTTGAGAGGTGTTGTTGTGGTGGTGGACCCTTTGGTGGGCATAGGCCATAAGAGTAGGAGAAGATGAAAGAGAGGGTCGATCTTCTTTCCTCTTCTCCAATGGAAGAAGAGAGAACCTGTTGTTTTGGGGGGGATGGTTTGCATTGGTTTAAGGGCAATTTGTTACATTTGTGTGGACATGGAAGGCACATACAGCGTGTTTGTCAAACCGTGTTTCCTGGCAAGACAACCTGGTTTTTCTAATTTTCTACCATGTCTTGCTCATAGTCTCTTTTTATGGGAGCCTCCCATTTCCTCTTAATCGACGATCATGCATTTGCCATGTCACTCACTTTTTTTTTTTTTTTTTACATGTCCACATAAGAGGGGAGAGGAGGATTCGAACTAGTAACCTCCGCTTTGTTAGGTGTGGTCCTAGCCGATTGAATTATTCAATATTGGGAAAGGGAAAAGCGAAATTTTAAGAAAATAATACACAAAGGTGACAGTTTTCCAAAGAACCGTTGGGAATGGATCAAATAAATGATTCGGCCCATCAAACGAAATTAAACTACCAAAAGATGTCGTAATAAAAGGCAAAGTTCCGTAAATGGACGAAAACCCCAAAGGGTTTATCGCACGACGATCAGTAGTCGGCTGAGTAAACCAACAAGCCCATAAGTAGTAAAAAGAAAGAGGGAAAACTCTATAAAAAAAAAAAAAAAAAAGGCCAGCACAAAAAACTAGCAAGAAAAAGAAAAACAAGGAATAGAAAATTACAGAGAAAATTTAAAAATGCAGTAAAATAAATCCCAAAACAATAATCTGGCAGATGGTAAGCTGGAGGAAGGCAGTGGGGACACGGTGAATGATCGGTGCATGTAAGCCACTCGCTGGAGCGTGAAAACCTTGTGTCGGCAGTGGGAGTTGGGAGGATGAGCAACACCATAGGAGACTGGAGACACCGAGGGTTGTCAAATGCGGCGTGGGGCTTCTCATGAATCGGCACGTGTAGTTCACGCGTTAAATAAATTTAATACTAACGGTATTAATGGCACACTTCAGAGTTGAGGTTGAGATTTGCAACAAGTATTTGACTGAATTATTAGTAATTTGGTCACAAAATTTGAGACTTCATATAGAATTTACCCACTCGAATAAATTTCGGATGGTTTAATCATCTATCTAAACTGATAGACATGGGACGGAACCAGAAATTGTTATTGAGGGGGGCCAAAGCATAAATGCACAATATATTAAAATCTAAGATTAAATAATAAAATTAGTGTTAACAAAATATAAATAAAAGAAAAGATACAATTTTCTTTTCGTAATATATTTTATTTTTCTTCTCAATCACCTATTTGAACTTTTTTAGATCTAAAAAATTATTTATGATTATATTTGTACTATATTTTGTAGCATTTTTTCTTTCGATGTAGAAAAACGTAAAAGAGAATCAAATTTGCTGGTGTACTGAAATTTTAAATGTTGCTACATTGCTAATGGAGCCAATATTGGATTTTTATTTTTTTAAAAAGGAAATACTTCATTCTCATTCATAAAACTAGTGAGCAAAAAGCTCTTACAAATAGAGCAAAAGCTCTGAAGTAAATCATAGCCAAAGCTAAACAAATTAGCCATAATATAACCATCTGCTAATCTATGACTAATCATCAGGTCTAATTTTAGATCTGTACCAAACAGACACCATCTAATGCATAGGTAGCACTTATTCCTCGGTCTTGAGAGCAAAGATCCCTCAAGCCAATACTCATCCTCCTCAACCCGAAAGTTAGGATATCGTTCACATCCACAACTCAAAGGTCTGGATCAAATGCATATATACTCACGGCAAAAAACAATTTGAGAAGATAGAACCTTATTACAAGCAAAAATATGAAAGAAAAAACATACAGGGAAATAAAAAGACAAAAATGGAAAAACAACCAAATAAAATGAACAAACAGAAGAAAATGTACAAGGAAATAGCAATAGAAAAACAAGCAAATAGAGGCAAAAACGAAAAAAAAACAACGAAAGGAAAAACAGAAAAAGCAAACTATGAGGATGACGACAGCCGAGAGGAAGCCAATCGCGTGCTGGCCGGAAACCGACACGGAAGGTGGCATTGAAAGCACATTGCAGGGGGACGCGAGAAAAGACCGACAGGGGACGGTGGGTGGCAAAGCGGGCGTGGAGGAGATCGGCGGTACACTAAGAACCGGAGGGGAGAGTTTGAGTGAAACCCCAAGGGCGACACCCACACAAAGTGCTAAACAACCAACAAACCAAACAAACAAAAAAAGGAAAAAAAAAATAATAGCGGGGCAGAGGCTAGGGATGAGGGGGATAGAAGAAGCAGGACACAAGAAGGGAAAAATGGCAGAAGAGAAGGGGGTGAAGCACCACACAAAGGCTAGGGAGCATAAAGTAAATTTCCTAGTACAAAGGGTTGAGGACAAGTGGAGGAGGGGCGGCAGCGAAGGCCACCCCTCCTCCCACCTGTCAATATTGGATTTTAATGTGGGTTTTTTTTATGGCGTTTGGATTTTGGGGAAACTACATATAACCTCCTTTAATTACGATGCATTAATGTACCACATTCGTATTTTCCCTTCCCCGTTCACCTCTAGGTTTCAAACGAGAGACCTAGAGAGAAGAATAAGTCAAAAAGTGCAAGTAAGTGTTACTTTGTTTAGGGTTTAGGAAGCATGGGCTTTATTGTGTCATCTTGCTACCTTATCTCCTATGCCATGGCTTTGTATGGGGGATTTCAACAAAATTTTGAACTTAATGGAGAAGTGGGGGGCAGCAACTAGAGGAAGGAAGCAAATTGAAAAATTTTAGCAAACGCTTGAAGATTGCCATCTATGTGATTTGGGGTTTAAGGGCCCTAAATATACATAGAATAATAGGAGACACGACAGAGAGCTTACTAAAGAAAGATTGGATAGAGCGGTCGCCAACACCGAATGGAGGATGATGTTTGATGCAGTGGTGGTCAAAGTGCTAGCCAGTCGAAGCTTGGATCATCACACTACAAAAAAAAAAATCAAGTTTAATGACATTGGAATAGTGGCACTTTTTAAAAAATGTCACTAAAAATGACATGAGATTTGATCAATTACTTGGTTGTTAGCTAGAAATCAACATATTATAAGGTAGAGGTTTAGTGACATTTTCTAAAAAATGTCACTATTCAAATGTCATTAAACCTAATTTTTTTTGTAGTGTCACCTCCTTCTTCTTTTGATAAAGGAGGATGGGAGGCTTGGAAGGAGAAAACAACCATTTCGGTTGGAGGAGAGCTGGATGGTAAGGGATGACTTTAAACAAGTGGTTCATGCATCATGGATGGAAAGGCCAAAGAGAGGAAACCCATGGGAAAATCTCAAGGGCAAGCTGGGGAAATGTCAGAATTCCATCCAGGTGTGGGTAAAAAAAAAGGTACAAGGGAATGAAGAGCTCCTACGGATAAAGACCCGTGAATTAGAAAATATACAAGCTTCAGAAGGCATGCCAAGCTACAACAGAGAAAAAACTCTTAAGAAGGAAATCCATAACCCCATGGAGCAAGAGAAGATTAAGTGGAAGCAAAGGGCCAAGGAGGATTGGCTACGTGGGGGTGATCGCAACACAAAATTCTTCCATGCTAGTGCTACACAGAAAAAACATTGAAATGAGGTGGAGAAGATAAAGGACATTGCTGGTAGATTGTGTTCTACACCAGAGGAGATTGAAGCAGCCTTTGTTGAATTTTTTACTGGTTTGTTTACCACGTCAGGGCCCCAAACTGTGGACACTTGCACCTCGGCAATGGACCAAAAAGTATCCCCAGAGATGAATGTAATGTTAACAGCTCCTTTTCGTGATGAGGAAGTGAAGCAGGCCTTGGACCAAATGTCCCCTATCAAAGCCCCAGGCTTGGACGGATTCACAACAAGTATTTTTTCAAAAACTGTGGGATGTGCTGGGGTATAAGGTATGCGGTGTTGTCTTATGCTATTTAAATACATCCTGTATGGCAAAAGGGATTAATGCTACTCATATTGCTTTAATTCCTAAGTGCAAGAATCATGTTAGTGTGACTGATTTTAGACCAATAAGTTTGTGTAATGTGCTTTATAAGATTGTGGCTAAAGTCTTGGCGAACAGATTGAAATTGGTTTTACCTATGGTATTCTCTTAAAATCAAAGTGCTTTTCTCCCTGGTAGATTAATAATTGATAACATCTTAGCCGCATATGAGACCATGAATACCATGCATATGAGAATGTGGAGTAAAGTGGGGTTTGTGGGAATTAAATTGGATATGAGTAAGGCCTACGATAGGGTGGAGTGGCTTTTTTTTGGAAAAGGTCATGATCAAAATGGGGTTTTCTAAAAGATGGGTTCAATTAATAATGGGGTGTGTTCACTCAGTCACATATTTTATTATTATTAATGGGCAACCAGTTGGTAACATTCAACCCGCTCGAGGGCTAAGGCAAGGAGACCATCTTTCGCCGTATCTGTTTATAATATGTGCAGAGGCACTGAGTGTAATGCTAAGTAGGGCTAAAAGATTATGGGTGATCACAGGGGTACCGACTTCTAAGCGGGGGCCAAGGCTAAGTCATATGTTCTTTGCAGACGATAGCCTGCTATTTTGCAAGGCCAATTTAGTGGAATGGCGTTGATTGACAAAAATCTTGGATACTTATGAACTAGCTTCTTGACAAAAATTGAATAAGGAGAAGACCTCAATTTTTTTTCTCACGTATACGAGTGAGGAAAAAGAAGGGGAAATTTCTAGACTCTCAGGATTAAATACGGCTCAAAGGTATGAAAAATATCTAGGGTTGTCGACGATGGTGGGGAGATCGAGGTATCAGGCTTTCAAAAGTATCAAGGAGAAAGTGTGGAATCGACTTAATGGTCGGAAGGTCAATTTCCTATCGCAAGCGGGCAAAGCAGTTCTAATCAAAGCGGTTGTTCAAGCTATTCCCACGTATTGCATGAGCATGTTTTTGCTTCCGAATTCTCTGTGCAAGGAGTTAAATGGCCTTATGCAGCGATTCTGGTGGGGACACAAGGAGAATACATCGAGAATTTCATGGATGAGTTGGAAAAGAATGGGCGAACGTCTAAAGATTAAGGAGGGCTGGGCTTTAGGGACTTGTCTACTTTCAACAAAGCTCTCTTGGCTAAGAAATTATGGAGGATCATACAGAACCCAGAATCATTGGCAGCAAAGATCTTAAAGGCAAAATACTTCCCAAACTTTTCACTATGGGAAGCCGGGTTAGGTAGAGAGCATCTCCTATACGGTCAAGGCAGAAAACCCATGTTTTCTGCCTTCCACTCAAATATTGGCACCTCATATTATTTCAAGATACAAAATACGCATGGTTTTACATGATAATAACCCAAACAAAAACAGTAAATTTCCCCTTCCACCCAAACAGTAAATTTCCCCCCATTCCACCCGATAAAAACAAAAAAATTACTAAATAGTAACCTAAAAAATTTCCCCCCACTGCAGATATCTGCCCCCTCCTTGGCAGAGACGCCACCCCTCCACTGCCAGACTGCCGCCCCTCCCCGGCAGAGACGCCGCCACCTCCCGCGAAGCTCACGCCGCCCAGCTTTGCACCAACCAGTTGCCTAGCTCTGCCCACGTCCAGCTCCGCCAAGCCCAAGCCTCCAAGCTACTCCGATGGTTCACCACAGCTGCTCCGGCCGAGGGAATTAGAAAAAATCATTCCTCCACCGGTGAGTTCTGAGAAATTTTGTGATTAGTACATGTGTTTTGAGTTGGGGCTTTTAGTCGCAACTTTGGAAGAAATAATCATGTTCTGAGAAAAAATCATTCTGCCGCCAGCTTTGGAAGAAACTTGGATTTTGGTCGTAAACTTTAAGCTAGAAGTGCTCTGTTATGCTACCAAGGAGATTCCAGTGATATATGCGGTTTCTAAGTTAATCATCCCTGGTTTAGTTGATAAGCTAAATTCAACGAAGAATGCAATCTTGCCCAACCTCTTAACAGAACATTCTCAAGTGACAACCCATTGAATAGGTGAAACAATCCTAGGCTTTTCATTTTGTGATTACTACATGTGTCCCTTTTTTTTGTGCCCTCACTGTCTTTTTTTTTTTTTTGGCAGTATTTGAGTCCCTGTTTCTAAAATGAGGTTTTGTATTATTGTCATCTTGAGTATGGAAGTGTAAATGATTTTTATGTAACTTTAAGGATATTAATTAGGATGCTATGAAAGGTTCCCTTTTCATTGATTGTTAGTGGAGTTTTAAAATAAATGTATGTTCTTTTGTTTGTGTTTTTGTTTGTGGTTATGGTTGTGGTTGTGGTTGTGTTTTTGTTTTTGTTTTTGTTTGTGTTAAAGTAGGTTGTTATTCTCTTGCAGGATCACTAGAATGAGTACTAATAGTAAAGAATTTGAGATAATCTCAAGTGGTGATGAGATTATTGAAGATGAGCATGTTGTGGTAGAAGACCAAATTAATTTGAAGCAACCTTTGTGTAATGGTCCTATGGAACCATGTCTTGGTATGGAATTTGATGAATTAGAAGATGCTCATGCATGTTATAATGCTTATGCAAGGCGTGTAGGTTTTAGCATTCGCAAAAATCATATTCGACTATCGAAGGATAAGTCATTAATTGTGTTGGAATATGTTCGTTCAAGGGAAGGGTTTCATTATAAAAATTGTGAAAATAAAATTTATACAAATTTGGAGCCTACAGAAACAAGGGTAGGATGTAAAGCACTTATACGTTTGAAGAAAGTGGAGTCAAAATGGATTGTATGTAAGCTCGTAATTAAACATAACCATAACTTCCTTTCTCCTAGAAGTACAAGTTTGCTTCGTGGATATAGAGTGGTAACAAGTGCTCAAAAGAGTCTTATAGATAAACTCAATGAGTCCGGTATAGCTCCAAGGAAGAGAATGTCAGTGTTAAGTAAAGAAGTTGGTGGTGATCATAATGTTGGTTGTATTGCTAAAGATGTTCAAAATTATTTGAGTAATAAAAGAAGACTTATTTTTTGAGAGGGAGATGCACAAAAATTATACAATTATTTTCTTGAGAAACAAATAAAAAACCCGGGTTTTGTTTATGCAATCCAAGTGGATGAAAATGGATGCATGGGAAATTGTTTTTGGGCAGATGCTAGATCACGAGCTGCATATCAATATTTTGGAGATGTTGTTACTTTTAATGCTACTTACTTGACAAATTGTTATAAGATGTCTTTTGTTCCTTTCACTGGAGTTAACCATCATCACCAATCTATGATGTTTGGATGTGCTTTGCTCATAAATGAGATCGTTGAATCTTACATTTGGTTATTGAAAACATGGCTTGAGGCAATGCTTGGACGTGCTCATTCTACAATTATTACAGATGATGACAAAGCTATGGGTAAGGCAATTATAGAGGTACTGCCAAATACCACTAATAGATTGTGTTTGTGGCATATTTTACAGAAAGTTCCTGAACATTTGGCTCATATATATAATAAATATCCATCTTTCTAAGGAGATTTTTAGCATTGTATTCATAGTACAATCACAATTGAAGAGTTTGAGATGAAATAGAGTGAATTTATATGTAAGTATGGCTTGGAAGAGAATAATTGGTTGCAAAATATTTATAGTTGACGTGAAAAGTGGATTCCAGCTTACTTGCGAACCACATTTTGTGCCGGTATGTCTACTACTCAAAGGAATGAGAGTATGAATAAGTTTTTTAAAGATTATGTACGTTCGAGCACAATGGGGGAATTTGTCTATCAATATGAAAAAGCTTTGGATGCACGTTATTTTAAAGAGAAAAAAAGAGATGTCAAGACAAAAACTTCTAGACCAATTTTGAAAACATGTTACAAGATGGAAGCAGAGGCGGCAAATGTTTACATAAGAGTCTTTTTTGATGTTTTAAGAAGAGTTATTTAATAGTCAAAATTATTACTCATCTAAACATTGGGAAGAAGGAGGGATGAAGATATATAGGGTGGCCTTTCATGGGAGACAAAGTCCATTTTATGAAGTTGCATTTGATGTTCTTGAGCAGAAAGCTATTTGTACATGTTATAAGTTTGAATTTGTTGGAATTCTATCTAGGCACATTCTTCAAATTTTTTTGAAGAAATCTTTGGTGGACACTATTCCCCAACATTATGTTTTAGAAAGATGGACGATCAATGTCAAGAGTCGCATTATACATGGCATTTCTATTATTGATAATCAAGTAGGAAAACCAGATGATTCCACCTTGATGAAAAATATCTTAATGTTGCATTGTTATGAAGTTGTAGAAGCGGGGTGCAAATCAAAAGGAAAATCTGAACATCTTCGCATTGGTTTACAAAAGCTTCTCACAATGGATGGTGATTGTGATAAAGATAAAAGTGAGGATGATGTAGGAAGTGTCGAGGGTAACGTGTTGAGTAGTCAAGTACTATCAAACCTTACATTCACTTTGCAAGATCCCGTACATGTTCGTTGCAGAGGAAAACCAAAATCTTTGCGACAAAAAAATCCAAAAGAAAATAAGAAAAGAACATGTACCATTTGCAAGCAAACAAGACATGTGAGAACCAATTGTCCTTCACATAAGCAAGCAAGGTATGCTATTTGTATTTTGAGATTTACAATGATTTACATTAATTTTTTTTTTGATTTAATTCACATTAAATTCTTATTTTCTTTAGAAATATTGTGAGGGCAACTACCTTATATATATATATATAAAAAAAAAAGGACAATATGAGGGTATCCAACTTAAGGGTGATGGATCATCAAAGTTTAGTAGAGGTTTACTTTATTATATCATATCCTCTATCAAAGTAATTTTGGTCCATTTTATAATTCTCATTTTTTGTGAATCATTTACATGACATTTTGCCAACTATGGAGTATCCCTATGCAACTGAGTTTGCCATGTCTCAAGACCTTGTGGATTCATCTACTACAATTGACATTGGTGCAACAACATCACTTCCTTGAAGTTGTAGTGGTAATGGTCTGTAGTGTGATCATTTTTTGTGGTTGAATAGTTGTAAATAGGATGCACAACATCACTTCCTTGAAGTTGTGATAGTGGTCTGTAGTGATTATTTTTTGTGGCTGAATAGTTGTAAATAGGATGCACAACATCACTTCCTTGAAGTTGTAGTGGTAGTGGTCTGTAGTGATTATTTTTTGTGATTGAATATTTGTAAATAGGATGCTATACACGAAACTCTTGCATCCAAATGAAGCAAATGGTTGAGCCAAAAGTTCTTCTTTTTGGCACGAAATGAATGAAGTAAAATTGTATAGGGCTTTGTTTGCTTGTGAGAAATGAATGCAGGACCCTCTCTACCAAGATGTTATGTACGTATAAATGTGATTGGTAGCGGACAACCAAAGATTAGGTGCACTATTTGTTAACTCCGAAGACCAACTATTTGGTTCTTTTCTTCTTCTTCTTCTTCAAAAAAAAATGATGTGTAGTCAGGTTACATTTTTGGCTATTTTGGCAATTATATGCCCATAGCAATTGCAATTTCTTTCAAATTACATACACCGCAAGCCAACATCAATGCAAACTGCAAATTCAAGCCAATTGCAAATTCATCCACAAATCAATCCATTGCAAGCCAACATCAATGCAAATTCATCCACTGAACAAATCAACCCACTGCAAAGCCAACATCAACCCACTACAACTATACAAATTCATCACATTTTTGCACAACAAATTAATGTAAAAACAACAAAATAACCCAAATAAGAGAGACTAAAAATATGAGAAATCTGTGGATTTGCTACCTATAATCACTGAACAAATCAATCCACAACATCAATTCACTGCAACTATACAAATTCCATCACATGCGTTACAAGTTGATGTAAAAGCAACTAAATAACCAGAAAAAAAATAATAATTGAGAAGCGATTTCGGGCTTCAAGCAAGAGCCTTCCAACATGAATCAAACAAGCGATTTCAGGGATCAACTGGGCGGTGGGCTGGGCAGCCTGTTGGTGTTGGGCAGTGGGCAGCTGGATTGATGGGGGGTTGGTGGGCGGTGGGCAGCCAGATCAACGGGGGTCGGTGGGTGGTGGGCATCCAGATCGCGATGGATTTTCGAAGTCAATTTCGAAGCCGATTTTAAGCGATTTCAGGTGATTTCCATTCTCAATGACCAGAAAATGTAAAGCCGGGGAGGAGGAGAAGACCCATCGGTGCAAAGCCGGGGAGGAGGAGAAAACCCACCAGGCTCAGGAGCTTGGAGATGGCCTCCGTGGCCAGCTGGGCGTGGGCAGTGAGAACGGCCTGGGCGGTTGCTGGGCGGTTGCTGGGCGGTAGGCAACCNGAGCCTTCCAACGGGGATCAAACAAGCGATTTCAGGGATCAACTGGGCAGTGGGCTGGGCAGCCTGTTGGTGTTGGGCAGTGGGCAGCTGGATTGATGGGGGGTTGGTGGGCGGTGGGCAGCCAGATCAACGGGGGTCGGTGGGTGGTGGGCAGCCAGATCGCGATGGATTTTCGAAGTCAATTTCGAAGCCGATTTCAAGCGATTTCAGGTGATTTCCATTCTCAATGACCAGAAAATGTAAAGCCGGGGAGGAGGAGAAGACCCATCGGTGCAAAGCCGGGGAGGAGGAGAAGACCCACCAGGCTCAGGAGCTTGGAGATGGCCTCCGTTGCCAGCTGGGCGTGGGCAGTGGGAACGGCCTGGGCGGTTGCTGGGCGGTAGGCAACCTGTGGGCGGTGGGCAGTCGGTGGGCGGTGGTTTTTTGCAAGAAACCTGTGGGTTTTTGGTTTCATGTGTCGTGGGTTTTTGGTTTCATGTGTCATTTGTGGTATATTCTGGTGTGGGTAAGTGTATTTTGTAAGTTAAAAGAAGCTAATTTGTCATGCTCTGGTTGGTGGGCGTAAATGGGCACTTTCTGCACTGACCGAACCGAAGATATCCTTGGTTAGGTAATAGACCTTCTCTAGCATGGAGGAGTATACTTTTGGCCTATGGAGGGTGGGAGATGGAAAAAAGCATTAAAGTATGGGGCGATCGTTGGGTGCCCATCCCAATTTCATTCTCCATTCAGTCTCCGAGAGGCAATTGGGCCGAAGATACAAGGGTGAGTGCATTGATTGATCAAACGATGAAGCAATGGAATTCTCCACTTATCCGAGAGCTGTTTAGCCCAGAAGAAGCTGAGTGCATTCTCAATATACCACTTAGTCCACTCTTGCCATCTGATCGATTAATTTGAAGATGTACAAAAAACGGAGTGTTTTCCGTTCGTAGTGCTTGTCGCCTAGGAGTGGAGAACAAAGCTTTGCAGAAACCTGGGATTTCGGGAGAAAGAAATGATAACGAGCTGTGGAAGCGATGCTGGAGGTTAAACGTATGTTGTCAAGATGCATACCTGGCGAGCTTGTCACAATCTGCTTCCTACCAAAACCAATCTATTCCGGCGTGGCATTTGTAAGGATCAGTTGTGTCCAATCTGCCTCAGGGCTGAAGAAACGATTACCCATATCATGTGGGATTGCCCTTCAGCCATTGACGTATGGGGGTGTAGTCGAAGGAGCCTACAAAAGAGCAGCTGGGAAGGGAGTGATTTTTCTCAACTGCTGCTCAACATAAGCAATAGATGTGGCTAGGGGGATCTAGGGCTATTCGTAGTAGTAGCAAGAAAGCTGTGGCTTCGACGAAACGAAGTAGTACATGGGGGCTTGTATACACATCCTACGGTAGTGTGGAGAGAAGCCGAAACAACACTGGAGGACTTTCAAAGATTGAATTCGCAGCAAGGGAGCCAAAGCTCAATCCCTCACGAAGCAGAGGTGGAAAAATGGCAGGCACCCCCGAAGGGTTTTGTTAAGTATAACTGGGATGCGGCAATAGACAAGAAGAAGAAGACCAATGGGATGGGGACAATAGCTCGGGATAGCAATGGGCGTTTCCTAACGGCTTTCAGTAAGCAGCAACCGATGGATGTGGATCCTGTTACAGCTGAAGCCCTAGCAGCTCTTTACGCCATCCTTTTCTGCCATGAACAGGGGACTCATCAAGCAATTTTTGAAGGGGACGCGTTGCAGGTGGTTAATGCTGTCAATACGCAAAATTCCTGTGGTAGCAGTTATGGGCATTTGATGGAAGACATTAAAGAAGGCCTGCAAAAATTATCATCAACAAGGTTCATTCATGTAAGGCGTAATGCCAACACAGTAGCACACACGCTTGCAGTGGAAGAGGAAACGCTTTCCTCTTAGTGTTTTTTCACTCTTATGAGTGCGAATAAAATTTCCAGAATTTTCTTAAAAAAAAAGTACCACATCCGTACATAAAAATGGAAAAATAACATTGATAAATAAAATTTTTTAAAAAATCAGTAAAATGATTTCTTTCCATTATTTATTTAAGGCTTTTTTTTAAAAAAAAAAATTATTTTTTTACGGAAGGGGTACATTTGCAATTGTAATATAGTTTAAAAAGTAAACTTAGCTACAATTGGGGATAGCATAGTTAAATGGGGATATGTATTATTGTATACTTGTTCCTTGGAGTTTTATTATTGGGCTATTATGATCAAGTTAATAGGGCCGAATTTACTTTTCACCCAAAAAGATGTCACTATATACTATTAAAGATTATAAAATTTAATAAAACATGGGAGGAGCCCATGGCCCATATGGGCACCATCCTAGATCCATCTCTGCTGATAGGGTGTCATATGAGGTCTTTTACGTTAACTATATAAATTACTAATAATTTCAGGAAGTAATTGTTGTGAATTCCTATATCGGTGCCAAAGATTAAGGGCTAATTTGGGTTTACGATTTCAAAAAGTGTAGTTTAAAAATGTATGATTTAAAAACGTGATTTTTAAAAACACAAATAAGCGTTTGACAAAATTACTGTTTGGCTTTTAAAATTACAGTTTAGCCTTTAAAATTCTACGTTTTCAAAAGATCACCTCCTCATCTGCTATTTGAAAAAATAAATTTTATGTGTTTTTAAATTATAATTTTTTAAAAGGGGTTTGCTAGGGGTTCTCTCCCTTGTATTCTCCTAGTCCTACGTAAAACATAATTTAAGAAAAAATAAAATTGTTGTAGCCCCCACCACCAATTTGTGGCCCCCACCACCAATTTTTTTGCTAACAGATTAATTTTTATGAGTTAATATTTAGGTTCTAATGCTTTAAAACTTGTTTTTGAATTCAAAACTAAAACCTAGGGGTGGAAGGTTAACCCTTTAGGGATGATATCACTTAAAATGGATTTGATCATCATATATTTAGTGCTAATGCCTTAATTTTGATGCTAATACCTCAAATTTGGTGCTAATGCATCAAATTTAGTACTAATACCTAAAAAAATCGGTGGTGAAAATCACTACAATTTTATTTTTTCTTAAATCATGTTCTACGTAGGACTGCGAGAACGCTAGAAAAATATAAGAGAAAAAACTCCTAACATTTTCCTTTTTAAAAATACAATCATAAATAATTTATTTTTTACGATTTAATTTAAAATCCCATTTTTTATTTATAAAATCGTAATTACAAACGTATCCTAAATGTTCTTTTCATTTCTGGCAACTTCAAGTGGGCATTGAAAAGAAGGGGTTAGAAGTTTCTTGTTAGTGGTAGATGCAGAAGACCTTCCTTCTTACCACTCAAGAAAGATGTGTGGCCTTGAATAGTCAGTCCCTTTTGATTGGCAACTGCTTCCTCTAGAGCTTACATCTAGACAAAGAAAAATCAATCCCTTTTGATCCCCAAAAAAATTAAAGTAATTGGTAAAAGCCAAAACATAATTACCACTTGCGAATCAAACAAAACCCTTAAATTAAAGTCAAACTTTACGGCTAGGACTTTTCCTTTTCTTTTCTTTTTTTTTTTCTTTTTTTTTTTCACGGCTATGGCTTAGAGTCACCCATCTAGTCCCCCTTAGACTTAGCACTAATTACACTTATACATTCTTTTTGTGCGATGATTAAAACACCAACTTTTCTACTTATATAAAAAAAAAAAAACACCAACTTTTCTGTAAGAGTATTTCTAATGGCCTAGTCATTTTGCCTTTTTAGCTAAAATACTTAACCATTTCTCCAAAAAGCCTCTCTATTGGATTATGCAAAAAAAAAAAAAAAAAAAAGCAATTTTCTTTCATAGGTAAAATGCAATTTTCTTCCATTAATGCAATTTTTGTTATTAGTTTCTCTTACCTTATTTCTCTTGAATATTTTTCTCGTTTCTCTTTTCATTTCTGTCTCTCTCCTCTCCAATAAAGAAAGAAATAGCTGCGTCTCCATTCTCTCTCTCACACTTCTCAGTCTCGGCCGCCTCCATGATCACCTTCAAGTTTATCAAATAAATGAGTCCAAATAGTTTCCATTCGTTTGAACAAAGAACCCAACTAAAAGACATAATTAAGATGGTTCGGCATCTTACATCTACACAAGTTAAAGTACTTTTATAGGTTACATCTTTATTTTATTATTTGATTTGACTACAATTTGATTTGATTACAATTCTCTATTTATAGAGCTTTACGTAGATTTGAATAATTTTAAATACAAACTAAATTCCTTAATTTACGACAACCAAATCGTCTTAATCCCTTAATTTAGGATATATCATCAAGGATTTCTATCTTTATCATACAAGAACTTCAGGTTCTGATACCAGTTTTACACAACAGGGAACAAAATCCAGGTAACAATGGCAGAAAACTCACACGACAGCAATGACAATATCTCACCATGCCCCAAGACAAGACGTCTGGTTGGAAAACAATTTCTTTATTGATGTCCATAAGAATCCAGCTTAATTACATCATTAATTATATACAGAGACCTGCCATTCAGTTGATAAAACAAAACACAACACCATAACATAAAACAGAAGAACAACTACATCCCCTTAAAACAGAGCATTTCGGCAGGAGCTGGATTCTGAGCTGCTGTACTCGGACTCTGTCATATCATGGGAATTCTAAATTTAAACCAGAAAAAAAATAAATAAATAAAAATTTAACAACATTTGCAATGCAATGGAGAGGATGTGTAAATGGAAAAACGACAACTACATGGGCTTAACGAGCCAAGCCGCATGAATGAAACGACCGACACCACAGCTTTCTTCACCTTCTTGGCCACCATCTTCCTTATTTTCCGAGGCCTTGGTGTTCCTAATTTTTCCAACTTGTACATTTTCAGGAAAATCTGCCGTTTCCTAGCTCTGTCTCGTTTGTAGCTTAAAGAGTGCACCATGTTGTTATGATATTGGGGCTGCTCCTTTCTGACCTTTGAAAACTCTCTTCGGCCATGGCTGTCTTCTTCCCTCACTTCCTGACCATGTCGATCCATTAATGGCTCATTATAACCATCGGATCCGCAGTTGAGAGACCTGGTGGCGCTGCGGATCCGCATAAGGGTGTTCATGGCTACACACACTGATGAGAGAGACCGAATTCATATATATATATGAAGATGATTTTTTTTTTTTTTTTTTTTTCTTCTTGATCATCAAGTGTTTTTTTTAATTGGTGTAACTTAATTTGACTGTAGTTTTATTATTATTTTTTTGTTTCCTGGCCGGCGCTCATAGACGGTAAGGTAATTCTTGTACACCAAAACCAACTCCCTAACCACCAAGCATTCACTGCCTATATTGGGACACCTCAACCATAACACAGCTTCGAGCTACCATTATTGACCTTTGACCAAAACCCCATGCATGTATAGTCCGCTAAAAATAAATATTTTTCTAGACAAAGAGATATAGTTGAATTTTCTTGATAATATATACATGATTTATACATTAATTAAGATGCATATTTTTAAGGGTTTAATTTCAAACATGACCGTGAAAATCATCATCATTAAATTTTTAATGGTTTCATGATGTTTTAATAAATCCTTAGAAGTATGTGTAACATTTCTCCATTTTAAATTTCTGGGTTTTTATTTTTTATTTTTTTTATTTTAGGAATTGAGATCTTCTATAATTTTAAATTTTCAAATAAATTTTGACGAACTCAATTATTTATAAGTAGACCCCATAAAAACTCTCTCGCATTTACTGCTAAAATTACTAGCAATCTGGTCAATAAGATTGCTTAAATGTCAATCTCTCTTATACTACCTAGGTCAAAGATTTTTGAACAAAGACAGCATCGTGTTGAATGAGGATAAAAGTTGGTCCTACACATACTATATATGTCGATCTAGAATCAAATTGTTCACACACTCTTACCTCTAGGGTATCGTTTGGAATTTGTTGACTTTTCCGATCAAATAAGAATTTGGTACCTACTCCATCCCCCATGGTTACAGAACTTCTGGACTTGGCCTTTTTGTTTTACGCCGTCTCTTTGTTCTGTACGAACCTGTATATCCTCTTTGTGGATCCACTTTGTTTAGTTTTGAGCTTGTCTCTCCTCTCCCACTTTCTTAAAAGTTTTAATTTCTACTCCCTTGGGAGTTTTCCCTCTTCTTCTTGCGTGTGGAGAACCCTAAAATTTGTTGTAGTTTCGGTTTTGGTGTTCACCAATATTTTTTTTTTGCCAAATACCTCTCTCACCGGACGGACGTCATGGTGGTGCTTTCGATCCTACCACGGACCGATCCAGCCGTTAGCAATGCGTTTTTTCCTGTTGTGGCATTTCTCTACAATTGCTGCAATTGGTGTTGTGTAGGCAGTTCTGCTACTGCTTTGCCACTTCAAATAGCTATTTTAGGTTGCCAACCTAATTAACGAAGTCATTTATTTGATTCATTCTCAATAACTTTTAGGTTGCTCTTTTGCATTGGTCCGTTGTTTTGGGGCTTTTATTGGGGTTTCCACCCATTTATTTGTATTTTATTTTCATGTAATCTTCTCATTTACCCTATATTGAACAAAAAAAGAAAGAAAGAGAAAAAAAAAAAAAGAATAAGAAAAGCTAATTAACTAACTTCACATAAGATGAAAGAATTAATATCACTGATTAATTTTTTACAAAATACTCTTTGCCTGGGGTGGAACTTCATTAATTCCAATGTTCTTAAGTGGTTAATATGGCATTGTTAGGATGGTTTATTGACTGTTCCAACGTCTTGCTGATTCTGAATTTACAAGTGTTTTCAATGCCCAAACTCTTCTAATTAGTTTGAGCGTTGTTGTGCATATTATTAAAACTATTTTAGTTGTTTTTAGAAATTCAACCAATGTTTAATTATTCTACCTTGGTTTGAGGAGAATTTCAACCATGACGAAGATTTTACTAAAATTATGTTTGGAATATTGAATGGTACGTGGAGTAGGCCATTGGGGTGTAGGACATGGCCGGTGGCACTGGATATGTAGGTGCTGGTTGTAGGGGGCATATATATATATATACAGAGGTCAAGGACTGTGCCATGATCGAGCGTGTACCGAATGAAGCTCGATCTCTCATCATTCAATAGTCATCTTCACATCAATGATTTATTTGATTGGGTGACGGAGGCTGAGAGGTTCTTTGAATACACATGTACTCCCGGTACGCGTGTGAGCATGCAATTGGGTAGTGATTTGGGTCGGGTCTCACTGCATTCGTGTCAAGAAAAATGATCATTTTTCTTTCACATTTTTTCACTAAAATTCGATTTTATAGCATGGTCTTTGTTCACAATCATAACATTTAATTTGGGTATTCAAAATCAATGAAAATAAATAATATTTAATTTGCAGAAAACACATGGACGCAAATTTTGGTTGTATGATCAAAATTGGTAGAAAATAGTGTATTTTACACAATCAAAACTCTTAACATTAATTTTCAAAACTAAAAAAGCATCATTAAACATTAAACTTCAAAAGATTCGGCCAAATCATACCAAACCTAAAAACAAAAATCTCACAACAGAGAAACAGAAAAGTCATGAGTCACACACAAATGTTCAAACATATTACACAAACAGTCAACAAATTAAATACTAAAGAACATGCATGACACATAAGTACATAGCTAGGCTCTGATACCACTAATGTAAGATTTTGAAAGAAAAGTAACACATGAAACATAAAAGAGAATCACAAAAAACACTAATTACTTCTAGCCATTGTTGCTTAATCGCTTAAATTGAAGAATCAAGATTGAATGTTTGTAACTTTGTGTAATTTTAGAACCCTTACACTATATCTTCTTCTTCTTCTTTTTTTTGACATTTTCACACAAGGGAACAGGGAGAGGAGATTGAGCTACCACTTGGGGACAACCCTCACACTATATCTAAATGGAGAGTGATTGACAAAGGTTTTAGCCTATCTCTTTAATTCTCATGTTAATAAAGTTGTGACTAATGGATAATCGAAGGCCAAGACCCTTATTGATCATAATCTAATGTTGCTTTATTCCATCAAGGCAAAGAACCTTTCACCTTCAATAGTTATCTTTATTTTAGTTACCCAAAAGTTTTAGTTTAATAAAACGCTTTTAATAACATATGTAGCATGCATGTGGGCCACTTTTAATCTCTTTTGTTGGATATGTGTTCTAAATACTCTTCTCCAAGACATTTTAGCAAATGTTTTTTTTTTTTTTTTGGAACATGTCCACACAAGAGGGGGAGAGGGGATTTGAACTAGTGACCTTTGTTTCATAAGGCGTAGTCCTAACCGATTGACCTATCTTTTGGGGACAAATGTTGAAATTAAATTATAGTGAAAATCGATCCCATGCATAACAAAAGTTACATGCATGCTAGTTGTAATAAAAACTGAAGACCATTTTTATTTATTTATTTATTTTTATATAAAGTAATGTTATAAACAACATTTTTATGACAGATGAACCAACCCTCATTTTTTATTTATTTATTTATTATTATTTTTTTAACAATGACAGATTTAAGAATTGGTTGGCGTTAAGAAATTATATATCAACATTATGAAATAGTTGTGAAATAAAATTAAAGGTACATAGTGGGCTTAAAGATCCACCGTTGAGCCTTAATTGTAGCTCAATTGGGATTCTCTCCAGTTTATTTGAACCTGATAACATTCAGTTAGCTATATTTGAGGGGTATTTTTGTCCCATAAAAAAATAAAAAGACAAAAATATCCCTTTAATATAACTATCATTAGCCTGTTCCTATGGGTATGTGGGTATTTGGACGGTAAATAACAAGTGATTGAACACCAAAAGCAAAGCTCTTAAACTTGGGTGTGGAGTGAGAGCTTTAAGTCCATGGCATACATGCAGAAACAACATTAATGGCTGTCACATTGGACCACATACCTAATTTATTAGCCTAAGCTTCAAAAGTTGTAATAAAATTTACAAAGCAACTTTTCATTTATGGCAAGATTGCTCAAGCTCCGGTCAGAGATCACGTAAAAAAAGCTCTTTCAATTCAGTAAATTCTTCCACGATTATCCTTCTTCTTCCTCCTGTGACCAATCTTCAGGTGCACCCAATTTCATGTGACCTCTTGGCTTTTCAATAACATAGTCCCAGCCCTTGCCTGTGATTTGCTTCAATACCGTCGGCTTTCAGCCACCCCTTTAAATATACACCCACTCCTCTCCTCTTCCCTTCACACTTCTCATCTTTTTCTCATACTTTTTCTTGCTTACAGGCTTACTCGACAGAAGAAAAAAAAGGTCCAAACAAAAGTTAAGAGGAAACTCATTTATAGATAGCCATGAAGGGTTTTGTTTGTGCTTCTGTGCTTGTCATTCTTCTCCTTTTTGTTCCAGAAGTTATGTCCCTGAGGCACCTTGGCCGGCCACTCTCACGTACGATATTCTCTCCCTAGATCTCTCTCTCCCTCTCCTAGATTTGTGAGTAATCGATGATGATTTAATAGACACTCGAATGAGAGTCTACTAATAGCAGGTTTGAAAATATTGTATTTAAGAAATAGAATTTTTAAGTTAAAAAATATTTTTTTGGCAAAAAAAGTTTTAGTCAAAAGTGCATTTTGACAATTTTTAAACTTTTTGAACTTTTAAAAGCATTTGAAATTTTTTTTACCAAACAAGTATTTATTTTTCAAACAAATTTTTTGAGTGTTAAACATATTTTTATGTCATTCAAACGTACACTCAAACAGGTCCTAAGAGTATGTTTGAGATTGTGTTTGAGGAATAGAGTTTCTCAATTAAAAAGCGTTTTTGGCAAAATTTTCATTTTTAAGTTTTTGCTAAAAGTGTACATGTTTTAAACCCTTAATTAAAAGCGCCTTCAATTATTTTTTTAGTACTTTTTCTTTGAACATATTTTTTTTAAAGTATAAACGCACTTTTAGGCCATTCAAACTTACATCCAAACATGCCATAATTAAATAGTATCGGCCTTACTTTATAGTATGGTGAAAAAAGTTTTAATAATTATTTTTAAAATAAAGGAGTAAAACTTATAATATCATTAAGTGAGATAAAATAGTTAAGAAAAATAAAATATTTTTAAAATGATAAATATTGAAATAATAAATCTGAATAATTTAAAGTATTCATTAAATCTGAATAATAAAATAATGTTTCTTGGCTTTTTAAAGTATTATTAGTTTTCTTTTATATTTATTTTTCCTATTATCCTTATAATAATTATCATGTTTAATTAAACAGGTCACGAGGGCCACACCCATTACTCACAGGCAAAAGCAAAAGACGGGTTGGTGGAAAAACCCAATTCGTACCCGGAAAGAAGGCCAATGAAGCGAAAGGGACCCGATACGCTCCAAATAGCCGGGTCAAGCTTACCCGATTGCTCTCACGCTTGTGGCTCGTGCTCACCATGTCGGCTAGTGATGGTGAGCTACGTCTGTGCATCGCTTCAAGAGGCTGAGACCTGTCCCATGGCTTACAAGTGCATGTGTAATCACAAGTCTTACCCTGTTCCATGATTCTAACTATTTTTCCAACCAAAAATGTAACATTATTGTCCTCATTTTTTTTTTTTTTAGCCCCTCCAATTAGAGCTAGCTAGCTTGTGTAATCAGAGAGTTTCTACTTAATTAATTAGTGAGTTGTTTATCAAAAATAACAAAATTCTAGCTTTCAAGTGTGCTTAAATTTCTTCTGTAGACTAATTGGAAATGATTGTTGATCCAATATCAAGCCAAGTGAATTTGCTAAAATGGTCGTGAAAGTAACTTAATAATTATTAACGGGAGAAGATCCCCAAACAATATTAGAGAAAATTAGTTCAACAAGAATGATGTAACTTTTAAAATTACTATTGGACTTATAATTGATTACTATTGAATTTTGATTAAACATCGATTTTAAAAGCCATATCATTTTTTTTTATTTTTTTTATTTTGGAATGATGCAAGAGGGGCTTTTAGATTCTGTTCACCCTAAAACCCCAACTTTCATACCTTGGTAACCTTGCATCTTGAGGTCGCCCACTATGAGTACTTAACCTTGGAGTAGTATCGCGCAAACACCGTGAGCTATCAACCTTAACCCAAATGAATTTTGGTACTTTGCCCAAGTTTGAAATTTCTAAAATATCCGGAGACTTAAACCCCAATTTCTGTAATTATCCAATCACCCCAGTATCCTCGCATCTTACTCAAAAACCTGTCCAAATTTATCCCGTTATCAATTGGTTTCATAACAAAGTGATTTTGAATTTTTTGTATGAAAAAGTGAAAAAATTTGTATTATAGTGATTTTTTTCTTTATTTAAATAATAATAAAAGTGATTGATATGATGTTAAAAATAAGAATAATAGAGTTGATTTTGAAAAAAAAAATTTGGGTAGTTGAATCGGGTCCAATCCATTCCTTTGCCAAACATGCTCGAAATGTTTCATTTTTACCTTTTTTTGTCTTTTTTTTGTTTTTGTTTTTGTTTTTATTTGGGTTATTGTCTATGTTCGAATAAGAAATGGACAAACTCACCATTGAATGTGTGAGTTCGTATGTTAAAACTCAAACATAGAAAAATGTTTTAAGAATCAGCTCCATTGGTGACGATGAAATGTATTGGCACGCGGATGGGCTAGAGAGAAGAGGGCCAGAGAGAAGAGGGCCAGGGAGAAACAAACATGAAACAACCAAAGAAGCAACCCCCGAGAGCTACGGTTCAGCCAGGTTTATAGGAATTTGGTTGGTTTTGAATGCTATGAGACAAAGAAAGACAAAACGACATTCATTCCAAACTCATCAATCCCATCTTAACGGTTGTCTTTGTTTTGTATGCCAAAATCACTCTGGAAAAGAGAAAAAAACAAAAAAAAAATGCCATTCTCCTTCAACCTCTCCTCCTCATCCTCCTCCTTCTTCTTCTTCCTACTCCTGTGCCACTTCTGGTCCCACCACTTTCTCCGAGTGGACCCCACCTCATCACGAAGAGCACCACCATCAAGATGTCTCCTTAGACGCCATAACAGGTACTTTTCTGTATGACTTTATGTCTTGCATTACGTTCCTTCTCTCTCTCTAGCTTTCTTCGTGTCAGCGTGTGGGATTGTGGGCATGTTAGTTTTGTCTTGTATGCATATTGATGTTCTGTAGACTAGAGATGCCCCCCTACACGGCTACACCTTTTTCAAACTTTTTACGGCATCAAAGTGATGTAAAAGTAGCCCTTTAATTGCGCTTTCAAATTTTTTTCCCTTTTTATATAAGCAAAAATTCTTTCTTAATAGCTTCTGGGTATGCCTGTATTTCTACAATGATTCCATTTTCTTGAGTCTCTCTCTCTCTCTCTCTTTCTATGTGTGTCAATGGGTAGAGAGGAAGAGTGAGGGAGAAAGGGGCAACTTAAATGATGGGGGTTGAAAAATAGGAGAGCATGAGTTGGGTGCAATGATATGTCACCCATTTCTTCAAAAACATATTTATGTTTATGCCTTTTGCTTTCGGTTAAAAAGGGTGAAAGTCTCATTCTTGATTTTGGTCCCCTCATGAGATTAAGGAGGCGTAGACAATGCTTTCCTTCTTGTTCATCTCTTCACAGAGTAAACCCACACCACCTTTCTCTTCCTCTCTTTCTCACGCTATCTGTTAATTAAGATTAAGTTTGCAGGCCAACGTTGATGGTTTAGAATCCTATTAGAAGTGACCATTTGCTTAAGATGTGCCCTTGTTACTAATGTCTCTTATTAATGCTTTTATGCCCTCTGATTAAAATAGGTCTTAATTACGATAATCAGCTTTCCACTCGTTTGTTGCTTGCTTTTCTGCTTATAGCAGTGCAGTTCATGCATGGGACTCTTTGCTTCTTCATACTATGATACAATTGTTATGTTAAGACTCCTATGAATGCCTTCTGAGACACAATCTCTGTTGCTAATTTAATGGAAAATTTTTGCACCTGCAATGAACATACTGTTAGAAATTGACATATCCATTTGTTGTTACTGGCTTTCTGCCTTTAATACCAACTGGGTTTTCTCATTTAGCATCTACTTCACGTCATGTTAGTTTTGGGGTTTGCTTCTTTTTTTTTTTTGGTGGTAGTTTTGAGTTCCTTTTTATTATGCAAATCTAGAAATTCAGTACACTTAGAAGTTCTGAAGCCATTTTTCTTTGTCATAAGCTTCATTATCCTTTGCGTTTGTGTGCTCTATTCACTGTAGAGCTAATATATACACAATGTTGCTTAACCTTGCAAAAGACCACTAAATTTGTTTTCTTCATACTATTTGGCTCATGATTGCTAAAATTTATCAAATTTAGATAATGAAATCTCAACCTATTGCATGAGAGCTGTCTGTGAGTTGGGCTAGCAACTCTGTTCTATCTAATCATTTGGATTATGCATCAACTTTATCCTGAAAGGTACTTTCAAATTTCAAATGTAGGTTGACGAGGATGAAATTTACTGGAGACAAAAGAAAGGTGATGAAGAGTTGGAATGGTCACATAGTTCCACTCATGTAATATCGCAGTTGACTCAATGTTTTGGTGAGTAGGATTTGCTTTACTCTTCCTTCTGTTGTTTGATATTTCCTTTAGAAATCAATGAACTACTTGTCTGCAATTTGTTTCATTTCAATGTCATAGAATTTCAATATTTAATTAATTCCTGCTTTTGATTACCAATATATGCTAGGTTAATTCCAATATGCAGAGGTTAATATCACTAAAATTGTACTATAACTTTAAAATGATTTGTCCTGGTCATCAGAATTTGTACATAGCAAAAGTCCTGGAAATGCCTTGTTCTTCTAAGGTAATGTATGCTGGCTTGAAATCTCAACCTCACGAATTCAGGACTCCTGAAAGTGGATGCCATTTGACTAGAGGGTAATCTGGCATTGAAAATGAACTCAGGGTCTACAAATGAGATACTAATGTAGGACCAATATGGTTCGTATGAATCTTTTATATTAATCAGTTAATGGAAGTAACTACTTGATTGGTAATAAAATTTGTCAGAGTAGAATATTTGGGTTTTGTTAACTCTTTTCTATCATGTTGGAGAACAAGATGCTTTAGGTTCATAATTGTTATTGCCTTTGTAATATGTGCGTTCTACTTCAGAAATTCGATTATTTTTTAATTAGTTAGTCAAAACATGCATAGATTACCTGGTGAACCCTCCCCCAACCACCCCTCGGGTGGGGGTTACAGGCAGTGTGCTTTGGTGAATAAGGTTTTCTTAGAAGGAAAGCTATGCAAAGAAGTCCAACAGCACAAACAAACTCCAAAACAAAAACAGACCCTCTTTTAGTTATACAAATTCTTTGGTGAAATCACAGCCAAAGATTAAGTGGTGTACTATGTTCAATTGCTGTTCTGCAGAACATGTATTTAACATAACCTGTGTAGCCCCGTTCAACTTGTCTCTCCTTTGTGGAAAGCCTATTTCTTATTGCTAACTAAGCAACGGAAAAATACCTTTGATTGAAGTTTTACTATTGTTCTTGAGAGTCCAACTTTTAGAAACATGTTTCTGTTTCTGAATTGTTCTTGATAGTTCAACTCACATAATTTGGGTGCAATCTTATGCATAGTTAGTTTAAATTGTTTCACAGGTGCTCTTGACAAACCAAATTTCAGATTTTTTCATTGATGATTCTTTTGTTATACCTGTCCATGGTTTGGTGGGCTTGCTCAGCCTCTGGTGGACTTATCTTCTATTTCAGCAAGCCACTTTTCTTTTCATGGCTTGCTTGCAAGTTGAAACATGATACACTCAATCTCTGCACTTCCCTGCTCTGTCTCTGAGTATATAGCTTGGAACAAATTATAAAACGTGACGTTACTAAGGTCAAGGGTTGGTGACCACCTAAATAATCTGACATTATGATATGATGTGACTGACCTATATCATTCCATTTGACAAAAATTCTGTCCTTTCACTGATCAGCATTTGGTGGTTGTAGCTAATGCTATGGTTGGACCACGATCGTGGGTAGGAGGACTCTTTAATCGCTCAGGCAACAAGCGTAATGAGAAGTTTCTTGACTACCCTTTGAATCCTCTTCAGGTAGATGGGAGTGTTAATGAAGTTGTTTTCTGCATTTTGTGATTAAACAACCTTTGCTTTTGATCTTGTGTTTATTAACAATGGCAGATCCATCTGTTCCATCTCTCTCTCTCTCTCTCTCTCTCTCTCTCTCTGTGTACATGATATGAAATTGCCTATAGATTGCTGAGTTTCTAGCATGATTTCTGCATCCTCTGCACTTTTGACTTTTTAAAATTCTTTTTGATGTTCTGTCATGACGACTTTAGTATGAAAAATCACACTGAAAGAATTAATGGAATGTGTTTTGTGTTCATTAAAATATCAATTCATACTTGTTGAGGATGGTCATTGCCATGATGTGAGCTGATATAACTTTAGTTGGCATTTTTAGCTTCACTAAACTACAGTATGTATTTGAACTTCTTACTAGGAACAAAGACTTCAGAGGTTCCAAGAACGATTACAAGTACCATTTGACGAGACTCGCCCTGATCATCAAGTATCTCTCTTCATGCTGTGGCTATTTCATTTTCTTCTTAATACTTTCTCCTAATTTTATCTTGTTAATGGGTTCAATGAACATGCAATACAAATAACTCCGATGAGACTTTACTATTTGTTTTAGCCTTTTGGGTATCATCTTCCTTTCTGGTCCATGAACAAGAAACTTTTCCTGCATAGGCAAAACTATCTCTCTCTCTCTCTCTCTCTCTCTCTCATCTTCATTTACTGTTTCTAGAATTAGGCTTACAAATTCATTATGCACATAGATTTTCATCTCAAGGACATACAATCAGCAACTCAATTTCTCATTTTTCCTTTTTAAATTTTTGTAGCTGTTTCTGGAGTGACTTTTGCTATGATTACTTTACAATCTCATGTCCACATATTTTTCCTTCTCGCATGCTTTTTTTAATGGAAAGCAAATGGTTATAAACTTTAGCTTCTTATCTTGTTTAGTTCATATCACTGTTCAATGCTATGTCAATCTCATTATCATTTCATATCAACAGGAAGCCCTCAAGGCATTGTGGCATGCTGCCTTCCCAAATATTGCTCTCAAAGGCTTGATTTCGGAGCAATGGAAAGAGATGGGGTGGCAAGGTCCTAATCCATCAACCGACTTTAGGTAGAGTTACTATCTCTTTCATTTGCCTTATATTTTTGCTTGTCCTTTTTCCATCTCTTATTGATGAAGCAACTATTAAACATATGAAGTGGGTTGGGAATCATGCAAGATGAAAGGAAATGTTGTTATTCAGGTTTTAATTATTTTTTACGTATAATCATCCTACTAACAGGAGAATAGGATCTTCCATAGCATGAATAGACAGCACATGAAGATGGATTAGCCCCATTGTGTTTCTAAGTGGCACTTGAGTCCATCTAATTCCTCACTGCTGTTGAGATATTTGTATGAAATTCTTTTTTTTTTCTTCCCCTTTTTGGATTTCATGATACAATGTTTCATCTTTTATAATCAATGTTGGTATTGGCTTTAAAATCCATGTGGTTTTGCTGGAGATACTTAAATCCATCTTGATATGTAGCTCTTGGTTTTGTCGATATCAAAGAAGTTAACCATAAAAGAGGTGAAGTAGACATGAAATAAAGTGAGAATGTCACTGGCTCTCTGTTGTCGTCTTTTAACTGGAACTGTTTTGTTGCAGATAAATCAATAAATAAATGAATGATGAAATTATTTAAGACAGTAGCTCTATGCTTTCTCCTTGCTCTTACTGTTCTTTTGCCATTCAAAAGTATTTTGGCTCATAGTGACCTGCTCTTCCTAGGGGTTGCGGTTATATTTCCCTTGAGAATTTGCTGTTTTTTTCCAGGACTTATCCGGTATGCCTTCTATTCTGTTATTTGGCTCCTGAAAATTTTACTATAAAATTATGTCCTGTTGTTTCTCTCACCTCTTGTTTATTCTGTGTGTTTCGTTATAGTTTCTGAGTTCTGTCTTTGCACTAAAGCCGAGTTATTACTGATCATATGACATATCAAAATGAAGGCATCTTTCCACAGGTTATTGTTCAAGCAAGATGGGAGACGATCAGCCTGGGAATACCCATTTGCTGTTGCTGGCATTAATGTATCATTCATGTTGATTCAGATGTTGGATCTATGCTCAGGTTCTTCCACAATGATATTTATCATTTGATACCATTTTCTTCCATTTTTTTGCTTCCATTGAAATTGTGCTCATTTGGGTACAGCATAAAAGCAAATATCTTCTACCTTCCTTCATTAATAGCATTTAATTGAGTATACTTTTCCTAACACTTAGTTTAATCATGTAGCCTTAGGGCTTTGATGATTGGCCTGTTTTGTGCCACTAATTCAGATAATGAACTCATGCATTCTGGGAAAATAGTGTTGTTTTATAATCATTCTTCTGGTCTCTATTGCAGTAAAACCACGATGTCTTCCAGGAATCAATTTCGTTAAATTATTAGGAGGTAATCTACTACAGCTCAGATTAGGTGGCACTCGAAGGTCTTAACATTTGGAAAAAGTCTGCCTTCGGGTTTCTAATTCTGACATTCAAAATGAATTCCACTCATGATTTGCTATTCTCAATTGCAGAAGATGAAGAAGCCTTTGATGTACTATACTGTATTGCTTTTGAAATGATGGATGCTCAATGGCTGGCGATGCATGCTTCCTACATGGAATTTAATGTACATACTCTCTCTCTCTCTCTCTTACACACCCACACTGCAATGAAATTCTTAATATTTAAGAAGTTCAATGTCGGTCCCAACAATTTGAGATAGTACTCCTCAGGTTTACAGAAAAAACAGTGAATTACCAAGTACTCTTTTCTTTCCCCGTGTCTCTTGGGAACCAGAAGCATAACTCAATTGAATTTTTTCATCTTTTTTTTGGAAATCGTTTTTGGGAACCTTAAATGTAGCTTCCTATTGCAAACTTACACAACCCTTTATAGTTTTATGGATACTCAAAGAGTTTGACAACAGCGTGACAGTATGCAGCCTCAGATATGCATCTCTAGAGGTGCATCAAAAGGAAATAAAAGACAAAAATGAGAAAACAGACGAGTCAGAGAAGAAAGCATGGCATGTTGTCGAGCTATGTCTACCAAATGAAATGGGGCCGATTGTTTAGAACAATAAATCTGGCAATAGAAAGTAATGCTGCATGAGCTCTCTGATAAGATCCCCAAATCACATGTCTATTTGTTTGTTTAATAAATTTCTTAATGGAAAAAAATCCTCTACCCTTTGCCCCTAACAAGCATTGCCTCTTTCACCCCAAACAAGGTCCAATATGTCCTCAAGTACCCCTTTTTTTCCAAGCAACTTGCTTCTCAGCATGTCTATGTCGTGTTTCACCAAGGAAAAGTTGCAAATATCTTGTAAAAGCCACATCCTGGAATATACTTTTAGACTAGTTTCACTTGTTTCTTTTTTCTTGGCACCTCAGTGCACTAATTATTTGTTGTTTCCACTTCTGCAGGAGGTATTACAAGTAACAAGGACACAGTTGGAAAGAGAGCTGTCTTTAGAAGACGTTAACAGGATACAAGATCTTCCAGCATACAATTTGTTGTACCAGTAACTATGCATTTCGGCCCTTCAAAAGGAACAGAGGTATTATTACACAAACATGGAGAGATTTGTTATGAATGCAGAGATAATTCCAAGACAAGGGTTCTCTTGAGGCTTATTGAACAAGAAAGATCTTCCCCAGAGGTTTTCTATCTCAGTCTACACCTTATACATGCCATTTTTGGAGGTTTCATAGCTGAAATTTGTTCTCTAGATGGACTTTAAATGAGTTTGTAGCAGAAGCTGGATCTATAATGAACAATGTAGTAACTCCTTCGTAAATTGTAGCAATTCTTTTTTTTTTTCTTGAAAGATGAAACAGTAAGAAAATGTAGCTATGTTAGCAAATTGACGTAGATTGAGAAATTTGGACCTTTTTTTTTTTTTTTTTAATCTGCAAACTTAGCTCTTTAGGTTACTAAAATTTAATCTGCTGCATTAACCATTGGAGATTCCATCTCAAGACAAACCGGAATTCTAGGTTATGTTAAACTTTTGCTTCCTTATCTGAAAAGTTTTGAAAACTTGGATGCTGGACCAGATGACCAAACCATTTCGTGAAAGATTTTTGGTCTCTTTCTCTATTTGTCTCTGCAAGATTGCAACCCACCTTTGACCTCTTCATCTCTCTTCTGTCTCTCCCTCAGATCTTCAAGCGACCTACATTCCTATCTCTCTCTTCTCAATTAGCTTGTACCAACCCTAATCATTGTCACGTTGGTCAGTATAGAATCTGACTAGATCGACCAACGAGGTCAGTTTGGTTCGGTAACTGATCCTAATTATCGGTCGGTCAGTACAAAAAAATTACTACCACTGCCTTCGATTCATCTGTCAATAAGGCTAAATTCCAACTCAAGGAGGTCGATGTTGAGCCTAAGTGTATGATGATAATTTATTGTCCATTGCATATTATTCATGTTGCAAATAGGAAAAGAGTTTTCAAGTTCAAGTTTGTAATACACAAGATCTTATTGATATATTGAGGCTTTGTTTTCATGTTCGGCGTTTGGTTGTTTGCTGTACTAGATTTTAATTTTAATGTTATATGAAAAAAAGGGAAAGACCATGAAAAGAGAAAAAGGGGAGAAAAAAAAAACCAAAAAAAGTAGGCAAATAAATTTTATTGTAGCAATCATAGGTCGATGTTAGAAACTTGGAAATCATTTCAAAGATTAATGGCATTGCAACTTTTCAAATAATAATGCAGTGGGATCACCAAAGATTTGAGTAGCTAAAGTTGTGTCAAGATCGTATTGAAAAATTGCCCAAAATCAATACCAGAATCCAGAAGGAGACATGATATTCTCTTTCTCTCACATCACATGCATCTTTCATCTATATATATATATTTTAAGAGAAATGTTATTTATTTATTTTTTATATATTTTGCAATGGACAAAGTTTTCCTCCAAACTGGGTTGGAGGAATTTCCTTCGACCTAGTTTATAAAAGTGATACGTGTCCCTTGAACATGTGAGATGCACATGTTTTTTTAATATCAAGGACAAAGTTGGAATAAATTTTATTAAAAAATCATGTGCATCTCATATATTATTAAAAAAAGAGACACGTGTCACTTTTATAGACTAGGTTAAAGGAAATTCCTCTAACCCAGTTTAGAGGAAAACTTTGTCCGCAACCCTTCATATTTTCCCTTTGTAATTGCATAATGTTTTCCAAACACCTTGGTAATTCCATAATGTTTTCCAAACACCTTGGATACCCATCACAAGCCATACAGTTAAAATCGATGCTTTTATGACTTTGCATATAGACAGAGCAACTTAGGAACAGCCCACATCTGGAAAACAGCCATTGATGGTTTAGTGCATATATTTATATCTTCTCTATTTGGCTCTTTCTGACTCCAATTATGCCCCTTGCAATTATAAAAGAAAGCATATAGATTTGATGGCAGCTGTTAGATAAAGTGAAACCAGAACTTTATACGGCAATCTAAAATGTGAACGCATTATAGTTTAGTTTGTCCCCAAATCATTTCGTTTTTGCAATCAGTGTGATTGGAATTACTAGACTTTACATGCTAGGTAAAATTGCTCGAATTGGTTTTCAAATGGTAGTTCAATCGGCTAGAAATTATGTCTCATGAAACAAAAGTCACGAGATCAAATCCTCGTTTTGTCCTTTTTTCACCCAATGTGCAACGGAAATGTAAAAATATATATATATATAAAAAACTAATAATAAAAAATTGCTCGATTTGTGTTGTATATACCTACTTCATTACACACATTTTAAGAGGGTGATGATCAACAACAAGCAACAAGTGTTAGAAACGTCCCCAAGGGGTAACTCAATCGGCTGTAGACCACGCTTAATGAAGCAGATGTCACAAGTTCGAACCCCCCCTTCCCCTTCCCTTGTGTGGACATGCCAAAAAAAAAAAGAAAGTGTTAGAAACACTGCAACTACATCAATGGGCTAGGTTGTGCTTGTACTCAGTGACGAATTCAGGAAGCTTTAGGGAAGGGCCAAAGCAATTTTTTTTTTGGTTTTTTTGGTTTTTGCATTGTGTTATGAATGGTACTTTTTTCAATTATTTTTTTCTTATTTTTCTAATCACTGGTACCTAAATACAATGAGAAATGTGTAGTTTTCTTTTCATGCAGGGCCAAATGGGTAGTTTTTCTTTTTGGGCATGGCCAATGGCCTTTATGCTCTCTCTCTCTCTATATATATATAATAACTAAAAAAATTTTTTTTGGAGGGAATTGGGGAGAGGCCAGGCCATCTCGTGTCCCTCCCCTAAATCCGTCTCTGCTTGTACTATATTACCCATGCATGTCAAAACCCTACATCATTTTCGTCAAAATTGTGTATGAAAATGACTATTTTTGTTGGGAGTAATAACCCTTGTGGGTCTCATTTGATTGCAACTGAATTTTATTCACTTAGTTATATTTGAAAATTATTTTTGTCATTTCACTTTTTAAAATAATAAAAATATTTCTTAAATATAATTAACTGAATATTCTGCTATAGAGAAAATCTCGATCGGCCCCTAAATAGAAGATAATTAAGCTGGAGAATAAATTTGTATCCTCTCTTTATGGACACACTGCATTAATACAGCAATTGATGTGATATTTAATCACATTAATCAGTACTCCCTTTAGTCTTTATATATTATATAGAATTCCACTCAAATACAAATATTATATGGATATATTATAATAACCACAAAAGGAAACAATGTAAAGGTAAAGAGGACTTTGGATCTCCCAAAAATCTTACGTGAATCAATCTTCGTTTAGCTGCATCTACATTCATACGTGGCATG
Source organism: Carpinus fangiana (assembly GCA_006937295.1). NCBI lineage: Eukaryota > Viridiplantae > Streptophyta > Magnoliopsida > Fagales > Betulaceae > Carpinus > Carpinus fangiana. The sequence goes on along the minus strand of CM017326.1, from coordinate 4,794,334 downwards.
CACATAACGTTCGACTGATTGGCCTTTCTTTCGGCCGAGTCTTCGGTCTGGGCCGTGCGTTTATTATGGATCTATCACCTTTTTCACACACGTAATTAAATATACTCCTTTCAGTCTTTATGTACAGGCAGTCAGGCAGCAATCTTTAACCTCACCTGGCTCACCATACATTAATCCATCTTCATTTGTGCATGTGTGTGTGAGTGAGAGAAAATGGAAGCAAAAGAAACACAGGCAATGGTACAAGGCCAAGCCGAAATTTGGCAACAAATGTTCGGGTTTGTAGATTCTAGGGCATTGAAATGTGTCGTAGAGCTCTGCATTACTGACATTATACACTCTCATGACGGCCTTATTACTTTGAGCCAAATAGCTTATGGGATTGATTCCCCATCTCCTGATATCCCCAACCTCACACATATTAGGAGATTACTAGTCCGCAAAAACATCTTCACTGAACATCATCATTCAGATTCAGTGGATGATGGTGGGGAGACACTCTATGGGTTGACAGAAAAGTCAAAATGGCTTCTGCATGATGCTGAGTTGAGCCTAGCGCCAATGGTGTTGATGGAGTACCATATGTGGCTATTGGCACCGTGGCAATGCCTTGGCCAATGTGTCAAAGAATGGGGTATTACGTTCAACAAGGCCCATATGGCCTTGAGATTTGGGACTTTGCATCAAAAAATCATAAGTTCAACAACATCTTCAACAATGACATGGCGTGTACGGCCAAGATTGTGACAAGGGGGATCATGGAGGAATACAAAGATGGCTTTGGTTGCTTGGGATCATTGGTGAATGTCGGAGGTGGGATTGGAGAGTTGATTGTTGAGATTGTTAAAGCACATCCACACATCAAAGGTATTAACTTTGGTCTGCCGCATTTGTCACCACAACACCCTTGTACGAGGGAGTCTCCCATGTTGGAGGTGACATGTTTGACGCCATCCCTAATGTCGATGCAATTTTCATGAAGGTATGTATTTGTTTTTTTAATCATTTTCCCTCTTTTTTCCACTATAATTGGTAATCCATTAGATCACTAACTACGACTATAAATATTATGGAAAATGCTCAGGTACTCAACTTTTACTACTACCTTCTTATAAACTTACATATCAGTAGCAATATCCTTCACAGCACTAAAACATTATTGGATTTGTTTGTCGGTGCAGTGGCTACTACACGATCGGAGTGACGAAAGTTGCATAAAGATTTTGAAGAATTGCAGAAAAGTGGAAAGGTTATTATTGTTGAGATTGTTCTTGAGAAAGATAGAAATGATTTGTTTGATGAGACTTGCATAGCGAACGATTTGGTGATGTTGGCACACACGACTGGCGGAAAGGAGAGAACTGAGCTTGAATGGAAGAAACTATTGGAATAATTATTCTATTCCGACCTTTTCTATTCCCAGAAATACCTTTTCCTTTTCCTACTGGAATACCTATTTCGCAAACCAAATGGCCCTTAATGTTAGAAGAAGATAGAATCATGAAATGTCATAAATTAAAAGGAATTAATTAAGCAATCCAACTAGTGGCGAGAGAGAGGGAATCCAATTCCATGGCGTTTGCTAGGGAAACCAACAAACTACAAGCTGCAGGCCACTCCAATCCCAATAGGCAAACCTCACCAGACGGTGTCGGATAGAAGCACTTGACAACATTCTGATCAAACAACGCCACCGCTGCAAAAACCAGCACCGACATGAATGCATGGAAAAAATCAACAAGCCTTAGCCTATACTTGGCTGCCTCCTCTGCATTCACTGGCAGCCCATCAATCACCCACAACCCTCTAAATGTGGCCAAGCCATGGCGAACTTTCCCCCTCCCATCCCTGCAGCTGTCGCTGAAACACAGAAGAAAACATGAGAAACAGCATGTTAGAGTTTATGTATTATTGTCCTACTAGTGTTTGTGTTCTATATGGTGTCTATATTATTAGCCTATATATAGGCCCATTCTGTACATTATTCATTGTGATTCAATATATAACTTTATTCTCAATATGGTATCAGAGCATAGGTTTCTGAATCACCTTTTATTTTATTATTATTTTTTTCGCATCTTAATATATATATTTTTTTTTCTTCCAGTGCTGCTAGTGTTTTTCGGCAAATATCGCTGTCCTTTACGGTTTTTTTTCTTCCTTTTATATTTTTCAGCGGATCAATATACAGCTAGAAACCTCGGAAGATGATTGTTCTAGAGCCGCCGCACACATCTCCATTGGAGTTCTCACGCTCCCTCACACACTGCTCGAAGTTCCGGCTGCTCCGCCACAGCCGCCACGGTGGTCCGTTCCATTTGATCTTGGCCCCGTTCACTAGACCTCATTCCGGTGATCCTCCATACACCACAGCACGCGCCACCACGCGCCGCCCAAAGTTCTGACCGTCAGATCCACGCGCCAAGCACCGACCCTCCATTCGCGCGTGCACCACACGTGCCAGCACGTCAGCTGCCGTGTCAGCCCTACTGCCACATCATTAGATACATGTCATCGGTGCTGCGTCAGCCTCGCGTTGACCATTGACTATTGATCATTGACCGTTGACCTTGACTTTGACTTTCAAAGTTGACTAGGTGCTTTCTACTCTATTTTTTCGTTCTAATTTTATTTTTGTGGTCTGTTTTTGCATTTAACCATTCTAGATGGCACAAAATGAGATTATTCATCATGTTCAGACTATATTGGATGGCACAAACTATATGGTATGGTCCCCATCTATGCGTAGTTTTCTTAAAGGCCATAAGCTTTGGCTATATATGACTGGGGAGGGTAAAAAGCCAATTAAAGGGGTTTCTGAAACAGATGAAGCTTTCACCACTCAGCTTATTGATTGGGATAGTAATCATCACAAGATTCTTACGTGGTTTCGTAACACCACTATCCCATCTATTTCTGTGCTCTTTGGCAGTTTTGATGAAGCAAAGGGTGCTTGGGATATGCTTGCTTCTCGTTATTCTTCTGTGGATGGTGCTCATGAGTATCAGCTTCTGTTTGAGCTTTTTCATCTGAGGCAGGAATCTGGTCAGAGTATTAATGATTTTCTTGCCCACATGCAATTTTTATGGAACCAAATTGATGTTTCTGACCCTATTTGGAAGGATCCTGCTGATGCCGAGATGTATATTACACGTAGAAATCAACATCGCCTTTACCAATTTTTGATGGCCTTGCGTGATGATTTCGAGCCTGTTCGTGTGCAACTTTTACATAGTTCTCCTCTTCCCACTTTGGACACTGCCATCTTTGAACTTGTTCGTGCCGAGAATAGATTGCAGACTATACCCTCTCAGCCTAGTCATACAGTGTTGGCTGCGCCATCATCTGGTTCTACGTCATTTCAACGAGAGCATTTTGATAGGTTGAATACTCCTCGACTCCCTCCTAAGTCTCACACCAATAACTATTACTTCCAAATTTGTCAACGTCGAGGGCACACTATGGACAGGTGTTGGAGAAGATCTAATGCACCCATATCAGCTGCTGCTCATACTGAGAGTGATTCATCTCAAGTTGCTTCCTTTTCAGTTGCTCCCTCTGGCCACGCATCAGGATACAATATCACCTTATCTGCACCTGACTTCGAGACAATAGTCAACCAGGTCGTCCTATCTTGTTCTAGTAATGCATCTTCCTCTGTCCTCTCAGTCTTGCCAGGTACCTCTTCCCCTTGGCTCTTTGACTCTGCTTGTTGCAATCACATAACACCTCACCCTACTTCATCTACCACATCTGTACCTTCACCTCATTCGTCATTGATTCGCACAGTTGATGACTTCATTATGATTGTTAAAAATATAGGCACTATCAATACACCTTCCCTTTCTGTTCCTGAAGTTTTTCTTGTGCCCGAATTGTCCTTCAATCTTCTTTTTGTTAGGTAGCTGTGTGAACTTGGATATAAACTTGTTTTTTTACTTTTCTGGTGTGCATGTGCAGGATCCTCGTACGAGTCAGACCATTAGGATCGAGCGTATAATTGAGCGTATGTTTGAACTCTCATCCTTATATCTCCCCACCACTAACATCTCTGCTTCTGTCTCTTCGTCACCACCACCTCTTGCACTTTGGCATTCGCGTCTTGGTCATGCATTTGCCTATCGCGTTAAACTTTTAGCTTCAAAGGGTTTGTTAGGTTCAATGTCCAATAATTCTTTTGATTGTATTTCATGTCAACTTGGTAAAGAAACGGCTTTGCCTTTTAATAATAGTGAGTCTCATATTACTACTTCTTTTGATTTAATTCATTATGATGTTTGCAGACCTTCTCCTGTTGGTAGTATGAGTGGTTCACATTATTTTGTTATTTTTGTTGATGACTTCTCTCGTTACACTTGGGTGTTTTTAATGAAATCTCATTCTAAATTATTAGACATTTATCGTACTTTTGCCAAAATGATTTAAACTCAATTTTCATAACCCATTAAAGCTTTTCGTTCTGATAATGCTTTAAAATATACTCAACATGATTTTCAAGCCATCCTCAAACATTATGGCACCGTTTCTCACTTGTCGTGTCCAGGCACCTCACAACAAAATGGTCGAGCTGAACATAAACTTAGGCACATTTTAGACATTGTTCGTGCTTTTCTCATTCCCACTTCTGTTCCTTCCCCGTTTTGGGGTGAAGCCACTCTCACGGCTGTCTACACGATCAATAGGTTGCTTACCCTTATCCTTGATAATTGCACTCCTCATGAGCAGTTGTTTGGCTCTGTACCCTCATATCACCATCTTCATGTCTTTGGTTTTGCCTGTTTTGTTTTTTTCCAACCTCATGAGCGCACCAAACTAGAACCTCGTTCTCGGTTATGATCTTTAGTGGAACAAAAGGGCTACCGGTGTTATGATCTTGTGTCTCGTTGTCTTCGCATCTCCCATTATGTAGTCTTTTGGGAGCATCGACTATTCCATGAGATTGGCAAATTCAACATACCATCCTTCCTTCCCTTTACTACCCTTCTTGAGATTCCTATTTCTCCAACTCCAGCTAGCAATGTCTTGCCAAAGTGACTCCCACCAGAGTCACTCCTGCTCGAACAGCAATCATCTGATGTCCTCGATGCCGCTTTGCCTACGTCCCCAGGTTCTGTCTCATCTGAGGATCCAGTCTGCACTCCATCACTTGACCTTCACCGATCCACCCGAGTAAGATCTCTCCCATCTCATTTATAAGATTTTCATTGCCTTCATGCCTTAGCTACCTTGCATAAGCCTCACTCCTTTCGTGAGGCCTCCACTAACCCTCTTTGGCAGACTGCGATTAAAGAGAAACTTGATGCTTTACACAAAAACATTACATGAGATATGGTTGACTTTCCTCCTGGAAAGTCTGTGGTTAGGTGTAAGTGGGTTTACAAAATCAAGACTTGTTTCTAATGGTATTGTTGACAAATACAAGGCTCGACTTGTGGCTAGAGGTTTTACTCAAGAATATGGTGTGGATTATGAGGAGACCTTTGCTTCAGTTGCTCGTCTCACTTCTATGCATGCTCTGCTGGCTGTTGCAACCTCTCGACATTGGTCACTTTATCAAATGGATGTCAAAAATGCCTTCCTTAATGGTGATTTAAGTGAAGAAGTCTTTATGTAGCTACCTCCTGGATTATCTCATCCTACAAACAAGATTCGTCGTCTCCATCGAGTTCTATATGGACTTATGCAGGCTCCTCGAGCATGGTTTGCTAAGTTTAGTGCCACTATCTCTTGCATTGGCTACTCCATCAGCTCTTATGATTCAACCTTGTTTATTCACCGCACAGACCGTGGTATCATACTTCTTCTACTATATGTTGATGACATGATCATCATTGGAGATGATATCACTGGTATTCAGGAACTTAAACAATTTCTCAGTCAGCACTTTGAGATGAAAGATCTTGGCCCTCTCAACTATTTTCTTGGTCTTGAGATCTCCTCTTCTTCTGATGGTTATTATTTGACACAAGCCAAGTGTATCTCTGATCTACTTTCCCGGGCCAGTCTCACAGATAGTAAGATTGTCGACACACCGACTGAGTTCAATACTCATCTCACTCCTCATGATGACGAGCCTCTCTGTGATTTTACCTTATATCGGCATTTAGTTAGCAGTCTTGTCTACCTTACTGTCACTCGACGTGATATCTCGTATGCTGTCCATCAGGTGAATCAGTTTATGGCTGCTCCATTCATTTCTCAACTGTCCTCCGCATCCTTCAGTATCTGAAGGGGACATTATTTCATGGGCTCTATTTCGCCTCTCACTCTTCTCTTTAGTTGCATGCTTATACTGATGCTGATTGGGCGGGTGATCCGACAGATCGTCACTGGTTACTATTTCCTACTTTGCACCACACTTATCTCTTGGAAAAGTAAGAAACAAATTGTTGTTGCTCGATCTAGCACTGAGGCAGAATATCGTGCTTTAGTTGACACTACCGCAGAGCTTCTTTGGTTGCGATGGCTATTACAGGATATGGGTGTCTCTTTTTCTTCTGCTACTCCTGTATACTGTGACAACATGAGTGCTATTCAGATTGCTCATAATGATGTTTTTCATGAACAGACCAAACATATTGAGATTGATTGTCATTTGGTCCGTCATCATCTTCTTCAGGGCTCACTACAGCTTTATTTTGTCACGTCCCGTGATCAGCTTGTGGACATCTTTACAAAGTCACATCCTCTAGGGCGTTTTCGTGATCTTGTGTCCAAGCTCGAGTTGGTCTCTAGCACTCCACCTTGAGCTTAAGGGGGGCTATTAGAGTTTATGCAGTATTATCCTACTAGTGTTTGTGTTCTATATGGTGTCTATATTATTAGCCTATATATAGGCCTCTTCTGTACATTATTCATTGTGATTCAATATATAACTTTATTCTCAACACAACAAACACCCAGAAGGCCCAGAGACATGAACTTGCTTGTTGTGGTGTGGCATTGCCCCTAGTGTGTGAAAATAGGGGATATAATTTGGAACACCAGCACTGTCCCTGTGGGAAGCAAGTTTGCCAAATGTGTTGATATTTTAAACGTCTTTCTTATTGCCTTCTGTGCAGGCATTTTTTAGGGTGCTGTGGGGGATGTTGTTGGTGCATTTTACAGCAGTGACTGTAGTTGTTCTTCCATTGCCACACAAGTTTCTTGATTTTGTGTGTTTTCAATTGCATCCATGATCAAAACTCTCTCTCTTTCTCTTAATCTCTCTGGCTCTCTGCAGAATGTTTTTCACAAATCTCTATGAAAATGTGATATATTTATATGCAAATTAGTGGTGGGATTGGTTGTTTGGTTAGAATTAGCAAAAGGGGGAAAGTTGTAGGCATTTTCTTACTCATTTTTAATGTGCAGAGGCGTGGAGCAATTGTTGTGAAATTAAGTTGACAATGGCGTTAATAAGGAGGGATTTAGTTAATGGGCTGCTTTTGTTAGGGAGTTTTTCCCAATGAGGTTTTTAATTGTGGGTTAAGGGTTTTTTTTCATGCATATGTTTGCTAAGATTTAATGGGTGGGAATGATATTTGATGGTTACTTGTTCTAACTTTCTCCTACTTTTGAGGAGGTTGCGAATAAGAGAAAGGGTATGATTTGGGTGTGCAGGGTGCATGTTCCCCCTAAAAAATGCGTTTTGGCCATTTTTTAATTAAAAATAAGTCAAAGAAGTACTTTTAGAATATTTTACTAGATATACCGGTTTTTTTGTTTGGCACAACTTCTAAAAATACTAAAATTACTTTCTAAGTTTTCTAACGCAATCACAAACAAACTTGACATCTATACAACTGTCAAGAATGACATGATAATGAATCAACCATTATTATTATTTTTTCAAGTGCAGATTTTCACTACTACATCATCAAATTTTATGACAATCATATAATAATCTACTAAATAACATTATTCTGTCAATAATCAACAACAAAAGCATCAGAGGGGTAGAAATAGACGGCATATGTCATGTGGAAGCAATGAAGCATTAGAAATATTGTCATTGCATAATATATTCATTCGTTTGACTAAATTTATTTCAGCCAAAATGTGATATCAATAGATCATTAACTTAACCTAACGGTTTAAATCAAAATAATAATAATAATAATAAAAACCACTAACCTAACGGTTGGAAGTGGGGGTACAATTAATATTTTACAATGCATGCACACATTCTATCCAAAAAAAAAAAAGGGAAAAATACGTTTTAGCTCCCTCAACTACCACCCATTTACGTTTTAGCCCCCTAAACTATCAAAAGTTGTTAAATGGCCCCCCCAACTACCAAACAGTTACGTTTTAGCCACCTCCGTTAGTTTTTGCCATCAAAGTGGATGGAAACATCCAAACTACGTCGTTTTGATGTGACTTTTAGTGAGTGCATGCCTTGTACAAAACGACGTAGTTTGGATGCTTCCATCCACTTTGACGGCAAAAACTAACGGAGGGGGCTAAAACGTAACTGTTTGGTAGTTGGGGGGGCCATTTAACAACTTTTGATAGTTTAGGGGGCTAAAACGTAAATAGGTGGTAGTTGAGGGGGCTAAAACGTATTTTCCCAAAAAAAAAAAAGCATATATGCACACATATTCTTAACCGGCTCATAAAGAAAACATATGCATTTTCATTTTGTGTTAGATGAAACCTATTTCCTTAGTATATAATTTTTTTTTAGGAGAATTAATTATATCTTTTAAGAGATTTCTAGAGAGAGAAGTATTTCATCAAAATATCAATGACTTTTACGAGCCCTTCCCAAGGTCTCCAAAAAGACCTTCTCCATCCCATGTCTCTCACTTCCTTGTACATCTCACTCAACGCACACTGATTCATGGATGTTAGAGGCAAATTACCATTATATTTTTTTATCCACATATAAGATGTTAACTTAAGTATCGGAGAGTTTCTGGCCCCAACCAGAAACCCTTTGACCATGCCCTTGTTTTGCAGGAACACTCTTGTTGTACATAAATTCCTCTCATAGCTCAATCATGGAGAAAAATCACTGGATAGCAAATCCTTGAACTAGAAAAAGGCACCAATAGATCCCATATCTCTCATTTCTTTGTTGTCTATATTGATGATGTTCTCATTTTCTTCAATCAATTGATGAACATTGGAAACATCTTCACTCATTTCTAACTATCATCAAAGTTAATGGCTTAATAGTCTCTTCTACTTAGATTAATTTGTTTCAAACCAAAGTAAGATTCTTAGGTTTCAACATATGTGGAGGAATGATTAAACCCATTGATCAGGCCATTTAATTTGCAGATAAATTTTCTGATATTATACTTGATAAAACTAAACTTCAAAGATTCTTTGTAACACCCTGGTCCCATATTGGGAAGATGAGAAAAAACCTAGATAAAGTGGGTGGTTTATAAAGATAGTCATGAGTACAAAGTCCCACATTGCCTACTAGGTGAAACTGGGTTTTATAATGAATTCTAGAGAAGCTCTAAATTAACTAGTCCTTTTGGAGTAATAGCGCAAATGTGACTAGCCCTTTTTTTGGGTCGTTACAAGTGACATCAGAGCCACCTAGTAATATCAGGTTATGTGGTATTGGAGCACTACATGACATGGCACTGACAAGGACGTCAGGAATTTAAGAAGGGGAGTTTGTAACACTCCGGTCCCATATTGGAAAGATGAGAAGAAGCTCAGATAGAGTGGATAGTTTATAAAGATAGTTATGAGTGCTAAGTCTCACATTGCCTACTTACTAGGTGAAACTGAATTTTAAAATGAATTATAGAGAAGCTCCAAATTGACTAGTCCTTTTGGAGTAATAGCGCAGATGTGGCTAACGCTTTTTCCTGGATCGTTACATTCTTAGAATCTCTAAATTATGATACATATTTCTATCAAAATCTCCGCAAACATTGTAAACCATTGTATGATTGTCTCCGAAGTAATCCCTCAGCTCTCATAGAACTTTCTGGAAAAAAAGTAATTCTATATCATAATGAGAATTGCTCTCCTTCCTGGTATTTTTGTTTTGATAATAAGTTTAAAAGTCAATTGTTTGCTTAGTTTAGAGCATGTTTGGAATTGTGTTTGAAAAAGTCCAAATATGAAATTAGTAATTTTTGTGAACAATATTATGGTCAACCCCCTCTAGCACCATCTAGAAGAAAACATAGAAACATCCACATAAACAAATCAAGAAAATACTATAAAGGTAAATATATATTACAAGAAAAACAAAAAGCCAAAAATAATTATAAAAATAATAAAAGTAAAGTAAAATGTTTCAAATGTGGAAAAACAGGTCATTATAAAATAGAATGCAAAGTAAGAGATAAAATCAATGAAGTAAAAATTTCTTTAAAGGATAAAGAAAAGTTATACAAAATTTTACAACTAAGAAACTCATATTCAAGTGAAATAGAAAGACAGAGAGTTCTACATTGAAAGCTGGGTAATTTGTTTGGGTAACATGCCTCTAAAAAAGAGAATTGTCTTCTTGTGTCAGCAGCACTGTAGATAAATAGTACCTTGGCGGGCTTTTAGTTTTACATGTCGGTAATTGACTGCAGAACTATATATATAAAAATCCAAGAGAAATAGCTTCATAATATTTTAATCCTAAACTGACTTGACTTAAAAATGTATATTTTCTCACTACGTATACAAGACTAATGACCTACAATTTTCATAAAACCCAAAAGCGATTGTTCATTAATGTTCATTGTGAGAAACTTAAACAGTTTTGAGCCTAAACTGATATATACCCTCTCCTTGATTTTCATCATTCAAATTACAGAAAACCTTCAGCTACCTGAGTTTGAGTTGTAGCGAACAAGGGTTGTTTGTAAATGTAATTCCTATAAGAAAAAGGCCAGCAATTCTAGTATTTCTGTGGTAGAAGGTGAATTGTTAAATTACTGAGATTAATTGCAAGCCAACTCTAGAATTACAAAGATTTTATAAGTTGTCTATATAGCTTGTAACATAAGCCTTCAATAGTGAATACTTTCGGAGTTTGCTTGCCTTCAAAGTTTGTTTCCAATTTTTCAAAAGTTTTCACTTTGTTATCAAAATTTCAGCGTGAATTTGCTAATATGAACACTGTGTTATAAGTCGAGGTTAAAAAAACGTATTTTTCAGAAATTAATTAATAATCCCAAAAAGGCACATCAAGAAAAAGATAGGCAGAAATATAATATTGGTCGGTCCAAGTGATTTAGTAGGCCTATTAATTGGTGATGGAAGAATTTGACTTATAATTTGTAAGTTTCTTAGCTTACGTTCAAACTTTGCAATAAAGTCCCTTCAGTTTTCTGCGTAAAGACAAGCACACAGAAAATAACATACTCACTACAGTGAACGATGTTCACCAATATTAGGCAATATCCTTCACAGCACTAAAACATTATTGGATTTGTTTGTCAGTGCAGTGGGTACTACACGATTGGAGTGACGAAAATTGCATAAAGATTTTGAAGAATTGCAGAAAAGCAATACAAGTATACAACAGAAGAGTGGAAAGGTTATTATTGTTGATATTGCTCTTGAGAAAGATAGAAATGACTTGTTTGATGAGACTCGCATTGAAGAAATTTGTGGACCTAACTCATCTCATAAAACCGGTCTTACAAGAGAGGGTTGCCAATTCTTTATAAAGATGCCCAAGGTCTTGTCTACAGGCAATGTGAGACTATTTTCTCAACACCCTCCCTCACGTGCAGGCCGGTATTTTTCTTGGTCCTTGTCACGGAGTAAGTAGTGTGGGCCACATTTGTCCTGTGGTAGGCTCTGATCGATACCATGAAGAAATTCGTGGGTCTAACTCATCTCATAAAACCGGTCTTATAAGAGAGGGTTGCCCATTCTTTATAAACATGCCCAAGGTCTTGTCTACAAGCAATGTAAGACTATTTTCTCAACACGCATGGCGTTCGATTTGTTGATGACGACATACACTACTGGCGGAAAGGAGAGAACTGAGCTTGAATGGAAGAAACTATTGGAGAAATCAGGCTTCGGTCGCTACAAAATCATCAAAATTCCAGCTTTACAATCCATTATTGAGGCCTATCCCGACGAGAGTGACATACAGTTGCTCTTGTGAAGTTGCCATCAGGACAACACATGGGTTGCTTGATGCCTGGTTTTATTGTAAACAAATAAAATCAATAGAAGAAAAGGAAAAAAGAAAAGAAAAAAGAGAACCGTATCAATTATGTAAAAATATTTTGCTTTATGCTTATATATTTTGTTTAAAAGGACAATTGTCATAATTATAGCCAACTCTCTTGAAGGATTTTGCTATAATATATGACGCAATTTGAAAAATTACAATTTCAAGTTCTAAATCGGGGGTTTGTTTTTAAAATTTTTTTATTATTATTTTTTTTTAACAAATTGAGATCTTTATTGATAAACCATCAATCAATTAGGAGTACAGTACAAAGCTCTATAGTTACAGCAGCATAGATACAATTTGGAATTTCTTTAATCTAAACTTTATAATCTATGACATCTAAAATAGGCTTCTTAACGAGACTATACACAGCTGAATTCGCATCCCTCTTGATATGTTCTATCCTCCACGACCTCAGTTGACACAAACCTTCTTTGATTCCATCCAGTTCTTATCCACCTATTTGACAGCATTAACAATTTGTAGGGCTTCTTCTTTTAAGATTATATCAAACATTCCCATCTCCCTACACAGATCCACTGCGTATATGGTTGCCATCACTTCAGCAAGAGCAGAATCTAAGAAACAATTTCGCGTGGTACTCTGTGCAGCTAATACATTTCTCACATGATCTGTAACAATGATACCAATCCCACTATGTCCATGATCTATCAACTGCTGCATACCAATTAACTTCGCACATGCCTAGGGTGGTTCATCGGGAATAGATATCTATTCATCCATTTCTTTAGTATTAACCCTTTTTGTAACTTCCGTGGCTAACAGCTCCAGACATCTTGTGCAGCAGGATGACTGCAAATGATATGTTTCACGTACAGTTTCTGCTTCCCTTTAGCATATTGGACGGATAGTATCATTAACCACCCCCGTTCGCAAAAGGTTCTGTTTTGTGGGGAGGAAATCATTGCACGCTCTCCACATGAACATTTTAACTGCATTTGGGATTTTGAAAGTCCAAATCGTCTTCCAAACTATTTTTTCTACTTCGAAAAGCTGGACATTTCCAAGGTAAACAAAGAATTTAGGATGACTGGAGTATTAAATTTCAATTTAATTAAAAAAACTCTTGAAAAAATATTTATTGACTTCTGATGTGATTTGAATTTATAGTATGTTCAACTCCACGATTATTCAGGCAAAAAAAATTGACTAAAATCATAGCTTGTGTGTAACATTTGAGAGTGCATTTTTTTGCAACATAACAAAATATGTGTTTTCAAATTGCAGGTAAAGGGTACATTTTTAAAAATAACTCTTTCTATTGCCTTATTTGAAATCATATGTCAATAATGCAATCTCAATAGAAATCTCTCTCTACTACAACATCCATACTAGATATATCATAAATGGCAAAATAAACTCGTAATATTATTCCAACTCAATCAACATACATCTTATTACAGAAATGTAAGACTCTCATCCATTCTTGATTAATACATGATATGTCTATAAGCCAGAATATGTGTTAGTTTCCAAGCAAGGAATTCCATAACATCCATGATAAGTGTTCTCTCTTTTTGGTCTTGCAAGGTCAAGAAACAGAAAAAGAAAAACAGATAGTCATGTTGTGCTATAAATATAAGGGCTTGATAAGCATTTCAGGAATTGATATGTATGTAAGTACTTCTTTCCAAGGCTTTTGGGACATACACATCAAGTGCTCTCTATCTTCTGTCATGTAAGGTCACTAAGAAAAGAGAGACATTTAGCGGGTGTTTGTTAAACACCAACATATTCCCCCAAGTTTTTTTTTTACAATGCACTGTTCATGAATAAAATAATAATAATAATAAATGATTGAAATGGGAAAATGAAAAAGTGGTATTGGAAAGTGAAAAATTTTGTTTTGTAGTAATTTTTTTATTTGAATAGTAAATGATGTTATATAAAAAGTTAATGATTTGATATGTTTTTTTTTTTTTTTTTTGAAAAAATGAAGTGAATATAGTGGTGAAATGTGGGGGAATGTGTTGTAATAGGGGTGTAAGTTAACAAACAAGGCCTTAGCGTGAGAAGCATGATCAATGATAATCTTGCTTCTACAGGATATGATAAAAAATAATTTCGCTTCAATAGTTTATTGTAAGAGCATAGAAAAATTTTGGGTTTCATTAATCAATTCATGATGCTGCACCTTTCTTTTTGTAAGCGAGAAGAAACTCATACTCAAAGAAAAGTTGAATTTCAGTACGTGAGAAAATATTATAAGGTCATAGGTGGATTTTTTTTCTTCTTCATCAGAAGGCTTGCGTTTTAATGGAGAATGGACACGAATTTATAGGACAGATTCTTGAAAGCAATAGAGCGCGCCTGGTGCGCGTTGGTATTAATAAAACTCAGACTAGCTTCCTCCTTTTGGGAAGCTAAGAAAGTTCACAGAAGTACTAACTTTTGCGCCCACCATGTAGCTTTTTGGGCCGCGAGTGTTCTCGGGCTGCATTCCCACTTACTTGCCCCCCTCCTTCGTCCCTCATTTGAAGTGGAAATGATCCACCCCCTATCTTGTTTTGTCTTGTTGTAAGGCCTTTGGCTCCATGGTTTGTTAATGAATGTCTTGTTAAAAAAAAAAAGGGGGACAAAATACGCCCTAAAGATATCCCCTTGATGTCCTAATTTTTTTTTTTGCCTTCATATTTTCCCTTTGTAATTCTATAATATTTTCCAAACACCTTGGATACCCATCACAAGCCATACAGTTGACATTGATGCTCGATCTAATTAACTCTGCTTTATGACTAATTTGCATATAGACAGCAATTTAATATATGGAAAACAGCCATTGGCGGTGCATATATCTGTATCTTCTCTTTTTGGCTCTTTCTGACTCCAATTATTTCGTTTTTGAAATCAGTATGATCAATTATTTCGTTTTTGCAATCAGTGTGATCAATTATTTCGTTTTTGCAATCAATTATTTAGTTTGTCCCCAAACATTTCGTTTTTGCAAACAGTGTGATTGGAATTACTAGGCTTTACAAGCTAGGTAAAATTGTTAGATTTCGTATTTGAATGGTAGCTCAATCGGCTGGAGATCACGCCTTATGAAGCGAAAGTCATCAAATCGAATTCCTATCTCCTTTTCCACCTAACATGCGGACATGTAAAAAACAACAAAAAACAAAAAAAATTGCTCGATTTGTGTTCTAGATACGTACTTCACTACACATTTTAAGAGGGTGATGGATCAGTAATACGAGACTAATTAAGAGCATGTTTGATATTGCCTTTGAGAAATAGCGGTTTTAAGTCAAAAAACAGTTTTTTATTTTTTATTTTTTGCAAAAGCTTCATTTTTAAACTTTTGCTAAAAGTGCGTTTTGGCAATTTTTTGGCTTTTTTGATTTTTAAAAACGTTTTCAATTTTTTTTTACCAAATGTGTACTTTTTTTTAAAAAAAAAAAAACCAATTTTTTTATTGTTAAATATACTTTTAAGATCTTCAAACGTACACCCAAATAGACCATAAGTATTAGAAACACTACAACTAGAAATATACATCAATGGGCCAGCTTGTACACACTGCATTAATATATATATATAAACACACTTTTAAGCTCTTCAAACGTACACCCAAACAAACCATAAGTATTAGAAACACTACAACTAGAAATATATATCAATGGGCCAACTTGTACACACTGCACTAATATATATATATATATATTGAAAGTCCAAATCGTCTTCCAAACTACTTTTTCTACTTCAAAAAGCTGGACATTTCCAAGGTAAACAAAGAATTTAGGATGACTGGAGTATTAAATTTCAATTTAATTAAAAAAAACTCTTGAAAAAATATTTATTGACTTCTGATGTGATTTGAATTTATAGTATGTTCAACTCCACGATTTTTCAGGCAAAAAAAAAAAATTGACTAAAATCATAGATTGTGTGTAACATTTGAGAGTGCATTTTTTTGCATAACAAAATATGTGTTTTAAAATTGCAGGTAAAGGGTACATTTTTAAAAATAATTCTTTCTATTGCCTTATCTGAAATCATATGTCAATCTCAATAGAAATCTCTCTCTACTACAACATCCATACTAGATATATCATAAATGGCAAAATAAACTCGTAATATTATTCCAATTCAATCAACATACATTTTATTACAGAAATGTAAGACTCTCATCTATTCTTGATTAATACATAATGTGTCTATAAAGCCAGAATATGTGTTAGTTTCCAAGCAAGGAATTCCATAACATCCATGATAAGTGTTCTCTCTTTTTGGTCTTGCAAGGTCAAAAAACGAAAAAAGAAAAACAAATAGTCCTGTTGTGCTGTAAATATAAGGGCTTGATAAGCATTTCAAGAATTGATATGTATGTAAGTACTTCTTTACAAGGCTTTCAGGACATACACATCAAGTGCTATCTATCTTCTATCATGTAAGGTCAATAAGAAAAGAGAGACTTTTAGCTTGAGAAGCATGATCAAGGACAAGATATGATAAAAAATAATCTCGCTTCAATAGTTTACTATGAGAGCATAGAAAATTTTTGGGTTTCATTAATCAATTCGTAATGCTGGACCTTTCTTTTTGTAAGTGAGAAGAAACTCATACTCAAAGAAAAGTTGAATTTCAGTACGTGAGAAAATATTATAGGAAGGTCACAGGTGGATTTTTTTTTTTTTTTTTCTTCATTAGAAGGCTTGCGTTTTAATGGAGAATGGACATGAATTTATAGGACAGATTCTTGAAAGCAATAAAGCACCCGTGGTGCGCTTTGGTATTAATAGAATTCAGACTAGCTTCCTCCTTTTGGGAAGCTAAGAAAGTTCACAGAAGTGCTAACCATCTACGCCCACCCATGTCAAAAAAAAAAAAAAAACTTCTACGCCCACCATATAGCTTTTTGGGCCGCGAGTGTTCTCGAGCTTCATTCCCACTTACTTACCCCCCTTCTTCATCCCCCATTTGTAGTGGAAAGGATCCACCCCTCTCTTGTTTTGTCTTGTTGTAATTCCTTTGGCTCCATGGTTTGTTATTGAATGTCTTGTTAAAAAAAAAAAGGGGGACAAAATACGCCCTAAAGATATCCCCTTGAAGTCCTAAATTTTTTTTTGCCTTCATATTTTCCCTTTGTAATTCCATAATATTTTCCGAACACCTTGGATACCCATCACATATCAAAAAACAAACAAAAAAAATATTTTTATTTTATTTTATTTTTAAAATATTTTATTACTTATCAAAAAAAAAAGCCATACAGTTGAAATTGATGCTCGATCTAACTCTGCTTTATGACTTTGCATATAGACAGCAATTTAGGAACAGCCCACGTATATATGGAAAACTGCCATTGGCGGTGCATATATCTATATCTTCTCTTTTTGGCTCTTTCTGACTCCAATTATTTCGTTTTTGCAATCAGTGTGATCAATTATTTCGTTTTTGCAATCAATTATTTAGTTTGTCCCCAAATCATTTCGTTTTTGCAATCAGTGTGATTGGAATTACTAGACGTTACGTAAAATTGCTAACTTCATTTTTAAACTTTTGCTAAAAGTATGTTTTTTTTTTTTACAAAAGCTTCATTTTTAAACTTTTGTTAAAAGTGCGTTTTAGCAATTTTTTGGCTTTTTTATTTTATTTTTAAAAGCGTTTTCAATTTTTTTTTTACCAAACGTGTACCTTTTTTTTTTTTTTTTTCAAACCAACTTTTTGAGTGTTAAACATACTTTTAAGCTCTTCAAACCTACACCCAAATAAACCTTAAGTAATAGAAACACTACAACTAGAAATATACATCAATGGGCCAGCTTGTACACACTGCATTAATATATATACTGAAAAAAATAAAAAATGAAAGGGTTGGTTTCCAATTGAGTTAATCACATGGTTTGATTTTGTATTTATCCATATTTTCTTATACCTCACAAGCGAGTTGTAATTTAAGCCAATTACACTTACTAATATTTTATTTAGGGTATATATATTTAAAGTCCTTGGTCAATACGCCAAAATTTTTATATCCCTAAGTTTTTTTTTTTCAAAACTTTACTCTGGGTCAATCAAAATGCCAATAAAATCTCTACCGTCAAATTTTTTTAATAGCCGTTAGTCCCAATCAAAACGCACGTTCCTCCTCATTAAAATTTTAATTTTTTATTAAGGGGTTTGCTAGGGGTTCTCCCTGTAGTGTTCTTCTGGCGTTTTACTAGTATTACGTAGAACATTATTTAAGAAAAAAATAAAATTGTAGTACTGTTTTTTTGCCAACCGATTAATTTTTATGAGTTGATAGTTAGGTTCTAATGTTTTAAAACTTGTTTTTGGATTCAAAACTAAAACCTAAAAGTAGAAAGTTAACCCTTTAGGGATGGTGTCACCCAAAATGAATTTGATCATCCTAAATTTGATGCTAATACCTCAATTTTGGTGCTAATGCCTCACAAATTTGGTGCTAATGCCTCAAATTTGGGGCTAATGCCTAAAAAAACAGTGGTGGAGGCCATTACAATTTTATTTTTTTCTTAAATAATGTTTTACGTAAGACTGAGAGAACGCCAGGAGAACCTACGGGGAGAACCACTAGAATTTTCCTTCATTTTCCTTTTTAGGAAAATGCTAGTGGTTCTCTCCGTAGGTTCTCCTGGCGTTCTCCCAGTCTTACGTACAACATTATTTAAGAAAAAATAAAATTGTAATGACCTCCACCACCGTTTTTTAGGCATTAGCACCAAATTTGAGGCATTAGCACCAAATTTGTGAGGCATTAGCACCAAAATTGAGGTATTAGCATCAAATTTAGGATGATCAAATTCATTTTGGGTGACACCATCCCTAAAGGGTTAACTTTCTACTTTTAGGTTTTAGTTTTGAATCCAAAAACAAGTTTTAAAGCATTATAACCTAACTATAAACTCATAAAAATTAATCTGTTAGAAAAAAAACGGTACTACAATTTTATTTTTTCTTAAATCATGTTCTACATAAGACTAGGAGAACGCCAAGAAAACACTACGGGAAGAACCCCTAACAAACCCCTTAAATATATATATATGTCACACCGGCCCGTCCCATTGAGAAATGATCTCCAATCCTTTTAGTCTTTATATACAGGCAGCAATCTTTCACCTCACCTTACATTCTATCTTCATTTGAGCGTGTGTGTGTGTGTGTGAGTGAGTGAGTGAGAGAGAGAAAATGGAAGCAAAAGAAACACTGGCAATGGTAAAAGGCCAAGCCGAAATTTGGCAACAAATGTACGCGTTTGTGGATTCTATGGCATTGAAATGTGCCGTGGAACTTCGCATTGCTGACATTATACACTTAAATGGTGGTCCTATTACTTTGCGCCAAATAGCTGATGGGGTTGATTCCTTGTCTCCTGATATCCCCTACCTCGCACGTATCATGAGATTATTAGTCCGCAAAAACATCTTCATCGAACATCATCATTCAGTGGACGATGATGAGGAGACACTCTACGGGTTGACAGAAAAGTCAAAATGGCTTCTGCATGATGCTGAGCTGAGCCTAGCGCCGATGGTGTTGATGGAGAACCATCCGTGGCTATTGGCACCGTGGCATTGCCTTGGCCAATGTGTCAAAGAAGGGGGCATTGCGTTCAACAAGGCTCATGGCTGTGGCATTTGGGAATTTGCATCGAAAAATCTTGAGTTCAACAACATCCAGAATAATGCCATGGCGTGTACAGCCAAGATTGTGGCGAGGGGGATCCTGGCGGAATACAAAGATGAGTTTGGTTGCTTAGGATCATTGATGGATGTCGGAGGTGGGACTGGAAAGTTGATTGCCGAGATTGTTAAAGCACATCCACGCATCAAAGGTACTAACTTTGATCTGCCACATGTTGTCAACACAGCACCCTTGCACGAGGGGGTCTCCCATGTTGGAGGTGACATGTTTGAAGTCATCCCTAATGCGGATGCAATTATCATAAAGGTATCTATTTTTTTTTATCCTTTTCCCTCTTTTTTCCACTATAATTGGTAATCTATTAGATCACAATCTACGACTACAAATATTATGGAAAATGCTCAGGTACTCAACTTTTACTACTACCTTCTTATAAACTTACATAGCAGTAGCAATATCCTTCACAGCACTAAAACATTATTGGATTTGTTTGTCGGTGCAGTGGGTACTACACGATTGGAGTGACGAAAGTTGCATTAAAATTTTGAAGAATTGCAGAAAAGCAATACAACAGAAAAGTGGAAAGGTTATTATTGTTGATATTGTCCTTGAGAAAGATAGAAATGATTTGTTTGATGAGACTCGCATGGCGTTCGATTTGTTGATGATGGCACACACGACTGGCGGAAAGGAGAGAACTGAGCTTGAATGGAAGAAACTGTTGGAGGAATCAGGCTTTGGTCGCTACAAAATCATCAAAATTCCAGCTTTACAATCCATTATTGAGGCCTATCCCGACTGAGAGTGACATACGGTTGCTCTTGTGAAGTTGCCACCAGGACAACACATGGGTTGCTTAATGCCTGGTTTTATTGTAAACAAATAAAATCAATAAAAGAAAAGGGGGAAAAAAAAAAAAAAAGAGAAAGAAAGAAAAGAGAACCGTATGAATTATGTAAAATTATTTTGCTTTATGCTTATATATTTTATTTAAAAGGACAATTGTCATAATTATAGCCAACTCTCTTGAAGGATTTTGCTATTATATATATATAACTTAATTTGAAATTACAATTTCAAGTTCTAAATCTTTTTTTTTTCTTTTTTTTTTAACAAATTGAGATCTTTATTGATAAACCATCAATCAATTAGGAGTACAAAGCTCTCTAGTTACAATACCATAAATACAATTTGGAATTTCTTTAATCTAAACTTTATAATCTATGACATCTAAAATAGGCTCCTTAGCAAGACTATGCGCAGCTGAATCCGCACCCCTCTTGAAATGTTCTATCCTTCATGACCTCAGCTGACGCAAACCTTCTTTGATTCCATCAATTAAATATCCGAGCTTGCTAGTTCTTATCCACCTATTTGACCGCATTAACAATATTAGGGCTTCTCCTTTTAGGATTATATCAAATATTCCCATTTCCTATATAGATCCTTTGCGTATGTGGTTGCCATCGCTTCAGCAATAGCAGCTTCTAAGAAACAATTTCGCGTGGTACTCTGTGCAGCTAATACATTTCTCACATGATCTCTAATAATGCTACCAATCCCAATACGTCCATGATCTATCAACTGCTAGATAGTCCTATTGTACTGTAAATATAAAGGCTTGTTAAGCATTTTAAAACATGATATGTACGTGACTTCTTTCCAAGGCTTTCAAGACATACACATCAAGTGCTCTCTATCTTCCGTTATATAAGATCACTAAGAAAAGAGAGACATTGGCATTAATAGAACTCAAACAAACTCTTATTATAATTGTCTCTCACACTTCATTATATTGGAGACTTCTCCATTCATTTTTTTTTTTTTGACATGTCCACGCAAGAGTAAGGAGAGTGGAGATTCGAACTTGTGACCTCCGTTTCATAAGGAGTGGTTTACAGCCGATTGAGCTACCTCTTGGGACATTCTTACATGTATATTAAATAACAATTAAATAAAACCACATTAATTTGAGGCTATTCATTTCCCGTAACTATTAGAATGTGAAGTGGAATGGAATGATAATATTTGACACGAAATGGACGGAAGTGTAATAAACTCTAAACTTTTGTGTAATCTTCTTATCCTTTAATAATTATGTTCTGATAGGCATAACAGTGTCGTTCGGCCGCCCACGCATGAATTTCATAGTCGTTGATTGAATAGTTGGTTTAAAATATGAGCGCTGAAAGTAACATATTTATCAATAAAGTCGCGTCGGTTTGATAAATCTGCTTTATCCCTGTGATATTTGATATCATGTGAAGTGGATATATATATATATATATATATATATATATATATATATGCGCACGCACTGCAATTCCTTACAACCTCAAAGCCTTACAACTTATGTATATTTCTTTCTAATTCTTTGTCTTCTCCAATAATTTCCTTATATTTCACAATGGACGTGTGAAAGAAGGGAGAAAGAGGAAAGAAAAAAGAAGAAAAAGAAAAGAAAAGAAAGGAAAAGATAAGGGGAAGAAAGAGAAAGGAAGATAAGGAGAAAATGGGCTATTTTTTCTTTTCTTATTAAAAACCTATCTATGAGCATTCACAATGGAAGAGCTAAATGACACTTTTATCTAAAATAGCTCATTAAATTGATAAAATACCATCTACATTAGAGAAGCTAAAAAAAATGTAGAATAAATATTTTATTAAATGAGCTAAAAAAAAAAGCTAAATATAGCGGCAATATTCAATGAGCTATTTTTCTAAATTTTCTTCCCACGTCTTTTTTTCTCCCACTATCTCTCCCAAAATTTTATTCCCACCCTTTTTTTTTATTGTTTCTCTCATCTGTTTTCTCTTTTTTCAAAATTTTTTCCTACTATTTCTCTTTCCTATCTCATTTTTTCCAAAATTTTCTCCTATTATTTCTCTTTCCATATCACTTTTTTCTCAAAAGTTGAAAATAAGATATTTAAGAAAAATACAATCATTATAAAAAATAAAATAAATAAAAATGAAATGATATAGATAAAAATATAACTAATCTGATGTAGGAGGTCCTTAAAAAGTCATTAGCTAAACTAGATAAATTGAGTTTTGATGAGCTATTTTACATAAAAAATTAGCTCTTCCATTGTGAATGCCCTAATAAGGAAAATGTTAAATGCTCAACTTTTTTGCCCAACTTTTGCATTTTTTATTTTTTTTTTGAAAAAAAATAAAGTAAAAAATAAAAAAAGTGTTTGAAGCAATAATATATATTTTTTGTTCTTCTTTTTATTGGTGTTTTTTAAAAAATAAAAATTCCATTTTTCTTCAGAAAAATGGCCATTTTTCATAAAAATTGACCATTTTTATGAAGAAAAATGTAATTTTCATTTTTTTTTAAAAACACCAATAAAGAGAAGGACAAAAAAAAAACATTATTGCTTCAGACACTTTTTATTTTTTATTTTATTTTTTAAAAAATAAAAAAAAGGCAAAAATTGAGCAAAAAAAATTGGGTCTAATAATTATAACCTGCTCCACTCACCCATATTCGGCCATCCACATAATCCTAATCCCTTAAATCAACACACGTGTACACAACTAACATTACCACTAACTTATAATATCAATATTCTAATTAACTTATCACATTAAGTACTCCCTATTATATATTCTATGTAGTAGTATGCATGTCTCGGAAGTTAGTGGGTAATTCTAGGGGTGTCAACCCGGTCCGGTTTCTCGGTTTTTGGCCAAAACCGGGAATCGGAACCGGGGTACCTCGGTTCCTTGTTTTGGGAAACCGGAACCGGAACCCTGGTAAAACCGGGGTCCCGGTTACCGGCCGATTCTGGTTGTAGCCGGTCCGATAACCGATTTTTAAAAAAAAAAAAAATTACTTTTTGGGCTTATTTTAGGTTGGGCC
This sequence comes from Carpinus fangiana, assembly GCA_006937295.1. Classification (NCBI taxonomy): domain Eukaryota; kingdom Viridiplantae; phylum Streptophyta; class Magnoliopsida; order Fagales; family Betulaceae; genus Carpinus; species Carpinus fangiana. The sequence continues at coordinate 4,770,689 of CM017326.1, read as the reverse complement.
TAAAATAAGCCCTTTTTTTTTTTCATAAGTTTGTTATTTTTTTAAAAATCTATTAGTTTTTTTGTCCAAATTAAAGGGGCTTTGTTGTAATTGTTCTAAATAATTAAAAAATAAACCTAAAAAAGCCCAAAAATCCTAAAAAATCAATGTTTTTGCCTATATGAGCCTTAGAAATAAAAATTCAATTTTTTAAAATACCCTAAAAATCATTTTAAATTAGGTACATAAAGAAAACTTTAAAACAATAAAAAGTAAAAACAAGTATGTAAACAAACCAAAAAACTAAAATGCAAAGCTCTAACTAAAAAAAAACACAATAATAAAATATATATATTTAACCCGGTTCCCGGTAACCCGGTAAAAACCGGGTACCAAAAACCAGGTCTCGGAACCGGGGTACCCGGTTTTTGGTTTTTCTAAACCAGAACCGGAACCGGGACTCCGGTTTTCGGTTTTCCGGTATCCCGGTTTTCCGGTTCCCCGGTTTTTTTTTGACACCCCTAGGTAATTCTAAGCACTCTCCCTCATTTGACCCCTTTGATTATTTTATTATTATTATGTTTTATCATGTAGTTTAATAGTAACACTAAGCAAATATCTATACATTTCACTTCTCTATCTATTATTTTAACACACTATAGTTACATTTGCACACCCTGTTCCCAAGGCTGTCGGTTTTTTCTCCACTGGCCGACACTTCTTTTTTTTTTTCTTCCTTATTTCTCCTCCCTCTGCCGACACTCACTGCATCTTCTTCTAAGCAAACAATATCTTCTTGTTTGCTGAACCGCATCAAATCTATGCAAAGTACATCTCAAGTGTACAAAAGCAAAGTTAAGTAGGACAGTTAACTCATTACATTAGCATAAAATTGATAATTGATTGGAGTATATGATAATCGAGTGATAGGCATTCAAGGCATATGACGTGCCGCACGTAATGAGTTAATCGTTCAACTTAACTACCTTGACTGACGGAAGAGGGATTTTAGTAATAAAATGATAGTTTGATTGGGTCATAATGTAAAGTTGGTAATTGATAAAAGTATATGGTAATTGAGTGGTAGTTCATGGTAAGAAATGATAATTACCCTTATTTTTTACGATAATTTTTTTTATATTTTACAACTACCTTTTTTAAAATTTTCATGTGAATTCTATATATTTAATGATAAAATAAAAAATATATAAACAAAGATAAACTAGAGATTGATGAGAGTTGAAAGGACAGAAGAGATTTTTTTTTTTTTTTTTCTTTTTTGAATGGGTATTCAAATAAGCAACACATAAAAACGTGGCATTGAAAGATACAATGTAGTAGAGATTAAAATAATTTTTTTTTTTAAAAAAAAAACTAATATATATCACAAGAAAGAAAAGGAAAACTTAAGAAACATTAATAAGAAACTTTTTGTCACCCGTCACTTTCTTGATTTAAAGTTTAGGATTTTGTTTGAGATTCTTGAAAGTGTTGATTATGAATCATTCAATAGAATTGAAAAATAAAATAACTTTAATTAGTTCAATTTTTTACTACTTGAATAAAAAGCATACACTTAAATTTGAAACATAAAAAAATAATATAACTCTTTAAACCAAATAATTTTCATATTCTTAACAAAATATTTTATTTACAAAAAACCCATTGATAAAACCATGGACAAATCCATCGTTTTGGTTAGTTTTGGAGACTAATGCCGAATGTTCAGAGGTGGGTTGAGGGTGGTGGTGTTGGATTAGAATGCATGAAAAAAATCTATGGTGTTAATTTGAATTAAAGTACGGTATTTTCATTTCTATGGTATTTAATATTTTTAATTAACGTGTCAAATTTTTATTGAAAACTGTAAAATGAGGTTTTACATCACTTCCTAATAGAAGAAACTCTCTTTAAAAAACGAAAAGCCTAAAAAACCGAATAGTGTTATTCATTTTTTATTTTTTGATGTCCACACAAAAGGGAGAGGGGAATTTGAACTAATAATCTCCGCTTTATTAGGCATAGCCTCAACCGATTGAGTTACCTCTTGAAAACTGAATAGTGTTATTTATCACTCCCCTATCTCTCACAATCTCATGTGGGTGAGCTTGACACATCATGGTTCTCATACAAAAGCCTAAAAGTAGAAATTTGGTCAAGCAATTAAGTGGGGGAGGCGTAAGGATGTACACCCTCCAATTTTATTTTTTTTAAAAAAAAAAATTAAGGTAATTTTTTAAAATTTTTTTTATCCTAGCTCATACTTCTCATTCTCTCGCCCCTCCTGATACAAATTTTTATATCCGCCACTGCTGACAGATTGTTACTTTAAAAAGCGTATTCTAGAGTAACATCTACATTGAACCATGAGAATTATTTTGTCAAATTCTTTAACACTTAAAAAGGGGACAAAATAAGCCTTAAATATATCCCCTTGAAGTCCCAGATTTTGTTTTGCCTTCATATTTTCCCTTTGTAATTCCATAAATATTTTCCAAACACCTTGGATACCCATCACAAGCCATACAGTTGCAATCGATGCTCTAACTCTGCTTTATGACTTTGCATGAACAGCCCACATATGGAAAGCAGCCATTAACGGTGCATAAAGTGATGGCTCTAACTCTGCTTTATGGCTCTTTCTGACTCCAATTATGGCCCCTTGCAATTATAAAAGAGAGCAAATAAATTTGATGGCAGCTTTTACATAAAGTGAAACCAGAACTTTCTAGGGCAATCTAAAATGTAATGTATCTTAGAGATAGTTTAATTGGTTGGGATCACATCTAATGAAGCAATATTTCCTCTTATGCAGACATGTTAAAAAAAAAAAAAGTGTGATGTGATATGATCAATATATGATAAACAGGAAACTCATTATAGTTTGTCCCCAAATCATTTTGTTTTTGCAATTAGCGTGATTGGAATTACTAGACTTTACAAGCTAGGTAAAATTGTTAGATTTGGTTTCCAAATAGAAGCTCAATCGGTTGAAGACTACACCTCATGAGGTGAAAGTCACGAAATCGAATCCTCTCCTTTTATACCTAATGTGCAGACATGTAAAAGAAAAGAAAAAAAAAAATTTAAAAAAAAATTTGCTTGATTTGTGTTCTATATAAGCACTTCACCACACATTTTAAGAGGGAGATGGCTCATATTGGTCAAAGGATGACATTTAAAGCACCATCTCTCAATTTAATGTCTGCACTGAAGAAGAGATTTTTTTTTGCCCACCTTTTGGACTTTTGGTTAAGGCATCTGACATGTCTAGCTAGACAATTTGCAATCCCTGCATGTCTAGACATTTATTGTACACCATACGCATGTCTTTTCTTTCATCAAAGCTTCTTCAATAAGCTTTGACAAAAGAAGCTTGTTGATTGAAAGGAGCCATCCCTTGTTGCTTATTTAAGACATACGGTTATTGTAAGGGATGGGGGAGTGCAGAAACTGAGCATTGCGTAAGAGCAATTGCTGGAAATTTGTGAGAGACATGGGTGTTGTGAGTGTTTTATCACTCTTTTTGTATTCTCCCTTTTGAATTAGTGAAATCTCTCTCTACCGTTACACCGTGAATGTAGGCAAATTGTCGAACCACGTAAATCTTGTGTTCTTATTGTCATTTGGTTTATTTTTCCTTTAAACACTATTATCACTGTTGTTCCCCTTGTTTTGAGTGTGTGAGAGATTCGCGATCTTTCGCACAACAAATTGGTATCAGAGCTCTAGGTTTCGACCTAGGCAATTGTTTGGGTGATTTTTTAGTGTTTATTGAAAAATTCGGAATACTACGATGACGGAGCCAACTTCGAAATCTGGTAAAAATCCAAAATCTGGTGGACCTACACCAGTTGTGAGATCAGTTGTCTCGAATGCAAAATTCGATGTTGAAAAATTTGATGGACGGAATAACTTCGGCATGTGGCAATGTGAAGTTATGGATGTCTTGGCGCAACAAGAACTCGATGTAACTCTGGAGGACAAGCCAGAAGAGATGTCAAAGGCAGATTGGAAAAAGCTTAATCGTCAAGCTTGTGGAACAATCAGGCTCTGTCTTGCAAAGGATCAGAAGTATTCTGTTATGAAGGAGTCTATGGCAAAGGAGTTGTGGAACAAGCTGGAGGACAAGTATATGACCAAGGAGATTGGAAATAAGCTCTATTTGAAGAGGAAGTTTTTCGGCTTCAAGTATGTTGAAGGTACTTCTATGCCAAAACATTTGAATAATCTCAATAAAATACTTGCTAATTTGCAAAATTGAGATGTTAAAATTGTTGATGAAGATAAAGCTGTAGTGTTAATTAATTCGCTTCCAGATACATATGAACATCTTGCTACTACTTTAATGTATGGTAAAGATACGCTTAAATTTGATGATGTCTTTAATGCACTAACAAATGATGAGTATCAGATGAAGGATAAGCAAGCACACAGCGGAACGTCAGGGGAGTTGACAGTAAGAGGCAGATCTGAAAGTAAGAAACCCTCGGGTAGGAACCGTTCTGCTTCAAGGAAAAGAGGCACTTCATCAAACAGGAAATTTCTTGCAAAGGATGAGTGTGTGTTCTATCGTCAAAAATGCCACTAGAAGAAGGATTGTCCTAAGTTGCAAACTAAGGGCAAGGAGCATAAAGCTAACGTGGTGAGCACGAAAACTGAAGATTCAGATTCAAATGTTGCTTTGGCTGGGACATCTTCTGATTGCCATTCAGAGGGATGGATTATGGATTCAGCTTGTACCTTTCATATTTGTCCAAACAAGGAATGGTTTTCTAGTTTGGATTTGATTGATGGTGTAGTTCTTATGGGAAATGACGTCGCCTGTAAGACGAAAGGGATAGGAAAAATCCGGTTGATGTTGCATAATGGATCAGCTAGAGTTTTGAAAAAAGTTCGGTATGTATCGGACATGAAGAAAAATCTGATTTCTTTGGGTGTTCTTGAATCGAAGGGCTACAAAATCACTATGGAGAATGGAATCATGAAAGTGATCTCTGGTGCACTGGTGGTGATGAAAGCTACTTGACAAAATAATTTGTATCATCTATATGGGACTACCATTGTTGGAGCAGCCGCCACAATATCCAACAACTCTAAAAAGGTAATCCCTAATAATAATAAATTGTGGCATATGAAATTGGGTCATGCAGGTGAGAAGGCTTTGCAAAGGCTAGCAAAGCAAGGTCTGTTGGATGGTGCCACAACAAGCAAATTTGGATTCTGTGAACATTGCATTCTGAGCAAGCAGACACGAGTCAAGTTTGGCACAGCGATTCACAATACGAAAGGGACTCTGGATTATGTTCACACAGATGTTTGGGGACCTACAAAGGTTCCATCACTGGGAAGTAAACATTATTTTGTTACCTTTGTTGATGATTTTTCCAGAAAAATTTGGGTGTACAGCATGAAGCATAAAGATGAAGTCTTGGGAATTTTCTTGACATGGAAGAAAATGATCGAAACTCAAACTGGCAGAAAAATTAAAAGACTCAGGTCAGATAATGGCAGTGAGTACACATCGGATCCATTTTTAAAAATATGCCAGGATGAAGGGATTGTGAGACACTTCACAGTCAGTAGGACTCCACAACAGAATGGGGTGGCAGAACGCATGAACCGTACTATTATAGAGAAGGTACGATGTATGTTGTCCAGTGCCGGATTGGGCAAGAGTTTTTGGGCTGAGGCTGTGAATTATGCGTGTCACCTTATAAACAGGTTGACAGCTGCTGCAATTGATGGAAAAACTCATACTGAGGTATGGTCAGGTAAACCGGCTAATGATTATGATAAATTGCATGTTTTTGGTTGTCCAGCATATTTCCATGTCAAAGATAGCAAGTTGGATCCACGAGCCAAGAAAGCTGTATTCTTGGGATTTAGCACAGGTGTGAAGGGATACAGACTTTGCTGTCCCGAGTCGAAGAAAGTTATTCTCAGCCGAGATGTAACTTTCAATGATGATGAGATGTTCAGAAAATGCAAAGTGGAGAATTATCAAATTGAAGAATCTGATCATTCTACAGGGAAGACTACGCAACAGGTGGAGCTGGAGGTTCCAATAGTATTTGTGCAACCTGAACAGATAAACTTCCCAGTTGCAATTGAAAAGGAGATTTCAGATGAAGTTGAAGAAGAGGCCCCAATTCAAAGGTCTCTATAGCAACCAGACCCTATTGTAGTCAGTAGACCAAGGCGAGAAATACGGAAGCCTGCTTGATATACTGACACAGTAGCTTATGCACTACCAATTACCGAAGATGATATTCCTTTAACCTACAGAGAGGCAATTGGCAACTCAGAAAAAGCTAGGTGGAAGGAAGCTATGGGTGAGGAGATGCAGTCTCTTTATAAGAATCAAACTTGGGAGGTGGTTCAACTACCAAAAGGAAAGAAGGCAATTGGGTGCAAATAGGTATACACCAAGAAGGAGGGTTCTACAGTGCAATATGGCATTCGTTTCAAAGCCAGATTGGTAGCCAAGGGTTATGCTCAGAAGGAAGGTATTGATTATAATGAGGTATTTTCTCCAATTGTTAAACACTCTTCCATACGTGTTTTATTGGCTTTGGTTGCTCAGTTTGATCTAGAGCTAGTGCAGCTAGATGTGAAAACTGCTTTCTTGCATGGGGACCTAGAAGAAGATATTTATATGACTCAGCCATATGGGTTCAAAGTTGCTGGTAAGGAAAATTTGGTATGCAAACTGAATAGATCGCTGTATAGTTTGAAGCAATCTCCTAGACAATGGTATAAGCGATTTGATTAGTTCATGATGAGGCAAAAGTACACAAGAAGCCAATTTGATCAATGTCTGTATTTTCGCAAGCTATAAGATGGTACTTTCATTTATTTACTTTTATATTTTGGTGATATGTTAATTGCATATAAAAGTATTGTGGAGATTAATAGGTTAAAAACTCAGTTGAAAAATGAGTTTGAAATGAAAGACCTTGGTGAAGCTAAGAAGATTCTTGGTATGGAGATTACTCGAGAGAGGGCAAAAGGTATTGTTTGCTTAACTCAGAAACAGTACTTGAAGAAGGTATTGAAGCGTTTTGGTATGGATAAAAATACCAAACCTACAACTACTCCGTTGGCACCACACTTAAGGCTTAGCGCCGCTATGTCTCTGAGTACAAATGAGGAACGTGATCACATGGCTCATGTTCCATATGCTAATTTGGTGGGTAGCTTGATGTATGCTATGGTCTGTACGAGGCCTGATATTTCGTAAGCAGTCAGTATGGAGAGCAAATATATGCATGATCTAGGAAAAGGGCATTGGCAAGCAGCGAAGTGGATTCTACAGTATATTCTGGGTGCTGTAGATGTTGGTTTGAAGTTTGAACGAGTTGACAGTGGACTCGATCAAATTTTAGTTGGTTATGTGGATTCGGACTATGCTGGTGATTTGGATAAAGACGATCTACAACAGGTTATGTCTTTACACTAGCAGGAGGACCAGTTAGCTGGAGGTCAACATTGCAAACTACAATTGCTTTGTCGACTACTGAAGCTGAATATATGGCAGTTGCTGATGCCATAAAGGAGGCAATTTGGTTACATGGCTTGATTGAGGACTTGGGTATTCTTCAAAAGAATGTGAAAGTTTTGTGTGATAGTTAGAGTGCTATTCATTTGGCGAAGAACCAAGTTCATCATGCTCGAACAAAACACATTGATGTCCGTTTCCATTTTGTTCGTGAAATTATGGAAGAAAGAGACATTCTTCTTCAGAAGATTGGAACTGCAGATAATCCTGCAGATATGCTAACCAAAGTGGTTACTGGAGCTAAGTTCAAACATTGTTTGAGCTTAGCCAATATTGTGAAGATTTGAAGCAAATTGGAAGTGCAACGGTAGAGTAGAGAGTTGTTTGAAGAATATTAGCCAAGATGGAGATTTGTTAAAATTGATTGGAGAATATTCGCCAAGGTGGAAAATTGTTGAAAATTGATGGCTCATATTGGTCAAATGATGACATTTAAAGCACCATCTCTCAATTTAATGTCTGCACCGAAGAAGAGATTTTTTTTTGCCCACCCTTTTGGACTTTTGGTTAAGTCATCTGATATGTCTAGCTAGATAATTTGCAATCCCTGCATGTCTAGACATTTATTGTACACCATACGCATGTCTTTTCTTTCATCAAAGCTTCTTCAATAAGCTTTGACAAAAGAAGCTCGTTGGTTGAAAGGAGCCATCCCTTGTTGCTTATTTAAGACATACGGTTATTGTAAGGGATGGGGGAGTGCAGAAACTGAGCATTGCGTAAGTGCAATTGCTGGAAATTTGTGAGAGACAAATTGGGTGTACTTTGGGGTTTTGGGTGTTGTGAGTGTTTTATCACTCTTTTGTATTCTCCCCTTTTGAATTAGTGAAATCTCTCTCTATCGTTGCACCGTGGATGTAGACAAATTGCCGAACCATGTAAATCTTGTGTTCTTATTGTCATTTTGTTCATTTTTCCTTTAAACACTATTATCACTGTTGTTCCGCTTGTTTTGAGTGTGTGAGAGATTCGTGATCTTTCGCACAACATTAACCACCTCCCTTCGCAAAAGGTTCTATTTTGTGAGGAGGAGATCGTTGCACGCTCTTCACATTAACATTTTAACCACATTTAGGATCTTGATAGTCCAAATCATCTTCCAAACTGTGTTCCCGTTGCTTTGTCCGGATCCCCCTCCTTCTCTCATAGATTGCACTTCCTTTTCCATATGATATGTGCTTCTCAGCAAAAAAAAACAACATTTGACGTACCCTTGCATATTAGTAAATTAATCTCTTGATGGGACCAGGCAGAGAAGAATTTGAAAAATAATTCGAGCTTCCTCCTCAAGAAAGATCATGTTGATTAAATGGATTTTCCACCACTTTGTATCTTCTTCTCCTCTTGTTAAAGAATTCTGGTCTCCTCCTCCAGCAGGTTCCCACAAGATCAATTTTGACACTGCAATTAGGGAGCATTTTTCAGTGCAGGCTGCTGTTTGCAGGGATTCAAAAGGTCAAATTGTAAAGGCTATTTCTCAGATCAATCCTACATGTGATCCAAACTTTTGTGAAGCTTTTGCAGCTCAGCTTGCTGCTTCTTTAGCAGCCTCTTTGAATCTCACAAAGTTTTCTCTTGAAGGTGACTCCTCGGTGGTAATAGTTGCTCTACAAAATCCTTCCATCACTTTAGACTGGCATATAGAATCTATTATTGCCAACTCATTGTCTCCTTTACCAGCTTCCTACTTTTGGGAAGCTAAGAAAATTTACAGAAGTCCTAACTTTTGCGCCCACCATGTGGCTTTTTGAGCCGCGGCAAGAGTGTTTTCGGGCTGCATTCCCACTTACTTTCTCCCCTCATTCATCCCCCATTTGTAGTGGAAAGGATCCACCCCCTCTCTTGTTTTGTCTTGTTGTAAGGCCTTTGGCTCCATGGTTTGTTAATGATTGTCTTGTTACAAAAAATAAATAAATAATCATCCCCCATTTGTTGAGGAAAGGATCCACCCTCTTGTTTTGTCTTGTTGTAAGGCCTTTGGCTCCATGGTTTGTTAGTGAATGTCTTGTTAAAAATAGGGGGGGGGGGGGGGGGGNNNNGGGGGGGAAGAGACAAAATACGCCCTAATGATATCCCCTTGAAGTCCTAAAGTTTTTTTTTGCCTTCATATTTTCCCTTTGTAATTCCATAATATTTTCCAAACACCGTGGATACCCATCACAAGCCATACAGTTGAAATTGATGCTCGATCTATCTCTGCTTTATGACTTTGCATATAGACACAGCAATTTAGGAACAGCCCGCATATATATGGAAAACAGCCATTGGCAGTGCATATATCTTATCTTCTCTTTTTGGCTCTTTCTGACTTCAATTGTTTCGTTTTTGCAATCAGTGTGATCAATTATTTCGTTTTTGCAATCAATTATGTAGTATGTCCCGAAATCATTTCGTTTTTGCAATCAGTGTGATCAATTATTTCGTTTTTGCAATCAATTATTTAGTTTGTCCCGAAATCATTTCGTTTTTGGAATCAGTGTGATTGGAATTACTAGACTGTACAAGCTAGGTAAAATTGCTAGATTTCGTCTCCGAATGATAACTCAATCGGCTGGAGATCACGCTTCATGAAGTGGAAGTCATAAAATCAAATTCCTATCTCCTTTTCCACCTAACATGGGGACATGTAAAAAAAAAAAAAAAAAAAATTGCTCGATTTGTGTTCTAGATACATACTTCACTACACATTTTAAGAGGGTGATGGATCAGTAATACGAGACTAATTAAGAGCATATTTGATATTGTGTTTGAGAAATAGAGGTTTTAAGTTAAAAAAAGTTTTTTTGGCAAAAGCTTCATTTTTAAACTTTTGTCAAAAGTGCGTTTTGACAATTTTTTGGCTTTTTATTTTATTTTTAAAAGTGTTTTCAATTTTTTTTATCAAACCTGTACTTTTTTTTCCTTGAAATTAACTTTTTGAGTGTTAAACATATTTTTAAGCTCTACAAACATACACCCAAACAGACCATAAGTATTAAAAACACTACAACTAGAAATATACATCAATGGGCCAGGTTGTGCTTGTACACACTGCATTAATATATATAGAGAAAGAGAGAAAACTATAAAAAGGCCCCCAAAACTGTTGCAATAGAGCCCCCACAATATTCAAAAGGTACTAAAGTACTCATCAAACTACCAAAATATGTCAAAAAAGAAACATATTTTTCTATATTCCTACAATACCCATATATTTGAAAAAATATAAAAAAACTCTACAAGCTAACAACCGTTTGCGATAGAGCCACACAATATTCAAAAGGTACTAAAGTATTCATCAAACTACCAAAGTTAGGGGTGAAATTTAAAACCGCCTAACCGCATCCGCTAACCGCTAACCGNTTTTTTTTATATTCCTACAATACCCATGTTCTTTTAAAAACTAACATAAAAAATTAATAAAGTAATAAAATAAATAACTAAAAAATTAATTTTTTAAAATTATATATATATAAAGAAAAAAAATTAAAAAAAATGATCGAAAGTGTTGGTTTCCAATTGAGTTATTTTGCATTTATCCATATTTTCTTATATTACACAAGTGATTTGTAATTTAAGCCAATTACACTGACTAATATTTTATTTAGGGTAAATATATCTAAAGTCCTTGGGTCAACACGCCAAAATTTTTATATCCTTTAAGTTTTTTTTTGTCAAAACTTTACTCTCTGGGTCAATCGAAATGCCAATAAAATCTCTACTGTCAAAATTTTTTAACAACCGTTAGTTCCAATCAAAACGCACCGTTTCACCTCATTAAAATATTAAATTTTTATTAATTTAATTTGAAAATTAATTCTAAAAATTAAAATAAATAAATAAATATTTTTTTTCCCTTCTTTACTACAATCCTATACAAATCGCCATGAAAGCAAGAACAACTGCATATGCACATGATCGGCCTACAACCAGAGGTTTCTTGCTCATGGTTTTGGATTTAGGTTTTCTAGTACTAGCGTGTTTGTTTATGGGGTGGTACTGTTTTCGGAGGGGTCTGTGAGGTGGAATATGAGGCGTTTTTGATGCATTCAAACTGGAAATCCTAGAATGGATGAACGCCAATTTGCCAAATTTCCGGTAAGTAAAAAAAAAAAAAAACAAAAATTGAAGGGGTTGCCAGTGGCCCGGTGGAGCTGCCACCCCTTCTCACTCTGTTTGCTTGCTAAGAAAATGGAGTGAGAGATGGGAATGGAAATTTTTTCCTGATTTCTCATCTAATGAAACATAAAAGAAAGGGGAAACTTCACTTATCTCCTAAACTTTCACGGTTTTTACAGATACTCCTCAATGTTTAAAAACTCTCACTTAGGTGTATCAAATTTTAGTTTTTCGTAGTTTTAGGATAAAATTGACATTCTATTAAGATTTTTTGTACGGAAAGGGCAAATGAGATAAAATCAAACTTTGATACACCTAAGTAAGAGGTTTTGAACATTAGGGGTGTATCTGCAAAAGTGGCCAAAGTTCAAGGGAGTAAGTGAAGTTTCCCCTAAAAGAAACGATGGATACTCAACAAGTTTTCCAGATTTCTCTGTTAAGATAAATTTTTCAATTATCAATCTACAAGAAAACGTCATAGAACAATCAACAAGTTTTTATTCATCAAATTCATAAAAAATAAAAAATAAAACCCAGCATTCAAAACCCATTAAGATCTGAGTTGTACATAGTTCTAGTTACCAATCGACTTTTAAAAGAAAGATCTGCCATAACCATTGATGAAAGTCAGTGTTTGGATTCGAAAATCCATGGTCTTCAGAAAGAGGAATCCATGATCTCTCTTCAGACTAGCTGTTTGATCCGCCACATCGAACATCAATACCCTTCTTAACTCATCACTCTCATTTATTCTCCTTCTTACTCCCTCTGATCACCGGTATTTCAAAGATTTCAACAAACCCAAAACTTTTATTCGATTCAAAACGTTCAAAATCTATCTTCTTCAATTCCCTTCTCCTTCCGAGCTGGGATTCCCCGAGAAAATCTCGAATTCCCATATCCAGTCCCCACCCTTCCCATATCAAACTGAATCCGAAAGCCCCAGAAGACCCATACAATGTCAAAGTTATTGCACCAAAGATCAATTCATAACCCGCTTTCAGATCCATATCTGTTATCCCCTCGCTCTTCCTCAACTTCCCAAAGACCCATTTCGATTTTCAGCCCGACCACGCTTCTAGTTCTCCTGTCTCTTCTGGTAGTCCTTGGGGTTTTCTTGCCCCGAGTGGGCATGCCTAACTTCATCTATTTCAATTTTTTTATTTTTTTTATTTTTAATTTTTAGAATTAATTTTTAAATTAAATTAATAAAAAATTAATATTTTAATAAGATGAAATTGTGCGTTTTGATTGAAACTAACGGCTGTTAAAAAATTTTGACAGTAAAAATTTTATTGGAATTTCGATCGACTCAGAAAGTAAATTTTCAAAAAATAAAAAATACTTAGGGATATAAAAATTTTGGCATGTTGACTTGAGGACTTTAGATAATAGATATATTTACCCTTTTATTTATTAAAAAAAATTGTATTTATTCACCCAATGTTTTTTTTTTAAAAAAAAAAAAATTTTAAATCTATCACCTTTTTCACACGTAATTAAATATGTCACGCCGGCCTGTCCCACTGAGAAATGATCACTACTCCTTTTAGTCTTTATATACAGGCAGCAATCTTTCACCTCACCTTTCATTCTATCTTCATTTGAGCGTGTGAGTGAGTGAGTGAGTGAGAGAGAGAAAATGGAAGCAAAAGAAACACTGGCAATGGTAAAAGGCCAAGCCGAAATTTGGCAACAAATGTTCGCGTTCGTGGATTCTATGGCATTGAAATGTGCCGTGGAGTTTCGCATTGCTGACATTATACACTCATATGGCGGTCCTATTACTTTGCGCCAAATAGCTGATGGAATTGATTCCTCATCTCCTGATATCCCCTACCTCGCACGTATCATGAGATTACTAGTCCGCAAAAATATCTTCATCGAGCATCATCATTCAGTGGACGATGGTGAGGAGACACTCTACGGGTTGACTGAAAAGTCAAAATGGCTTTTGAATGATACTGAGCTGAGCCTGGCGCCGATGGTGTTGATGGAGAACCATCAGTGACTATTGGCACCATGGCATTGCCTTGGCCAATGTGTCAAAGAAGGGGGCATTGCGTTCAACAAGGCCCATGGTAGTGAGATTTGGGACTTTGCATTGAAAAATCCTGAGTTCAACAATATCTTCAATAATGGCATGGCGTGTACAGCCAAGATTGTGACAAGGGGGATCCTAGCGGAATACAAAGATGGGTTTGGTTGCTTGGGATCATTGGTGGATGTCGGAGGTGGGACAGGAGGAATGATTGCTGAGATTGTTAAAGCACATCCTCACATCAAAGGTATTAACTTTGATTTGCCGCATGTTGTCGCCACAGCACCCCTGCATGAGGGGGTCTCCCATGTTGGAGGTGATATGTTTGACACCATCCCCGATGGTGATGCAATTTTCATGAAGGTATGTAATATTTTTATTATCCTTTTCCCTCTTTTTTCCACTATAATTGGTAATCCATTAGATCACAACTTTTCCTCTTATGGAAAACGTTCAGGTACTCAACTTTTACTACTACTCCCAGAACTAAAACATTATAGGATTTGTTTGTCGGTGCAGTGGGTACTACACGATTGGAGTGACGAAAATTGCATAAAGATTTTGAAGAATTGCAGAAAAGCAATACAGCAGAAGATTGGAAAGGTTATTATTGTTGAGGTTGTTCTTGAGAAAGATAGTAATGATTTATTTGATGAGACTCGCATGGCGTTCGATTTGTTGATGGTGGCACACAGCAATGGCGGAAAGGAGAGGACAGAGCTTGAATGGAAGAAACTATTGGAGGAAGCAGGCTTCGGTCGCTACAAAATCATCAAAATTCCAACCATACCATCTATTATTGAGGCCTATCCCGACTAAGAGTGCATACAATTGCTGTTGTGAAGATGCCATCAGGACAACACATGGGTTGCCTGATTCCTGGTCTTACTGTAAACAAATAAAATCAATAAAAGAGAAGGCGAAAAAAAGAAAAAGAAAAAAAGAACTGTATCAATTATGTAAAGATAATTTGCTTTATGCTTATATATTTTATTTAAAAGGACAACTGCCATAAATATAGCCAACTCTCTTGCAGTTTCAGGATTTTGCTATTTTATATATATATAACGTAATTTGAAAAATTATAATTTCAAGCTCTAAATCATGTGTCTTCTTCTCTTCTTTTCTTTGTTTTTTTAACAAAATGACATCTTTGTTACAACACCATAGATAAAATTTAGAATTTCTTTAATCTAAACTTTATCTAGACATCTAAAATAGTCTCCTAATTAAGTAAGACTATGCGCACTTAAATTTGCACCCCTCTTGATATGTTCAATCCTCCACAGCCTCACTCCCATAAGCTCAATGTCTTCTACATCACAACAGCCAATCAAAGATGCAACTACGTGAGCAAAAGAGAGACTCGCATCAGTACCATTTTGTAGCTTCCGTGGCCCAACACTCTAGACATCTTGTGCGGCCGGACGACTTCACGGTTCGGGCCTCCCATTCACATATAAGAAAGCTAGCATCATTAACCACCTCCCTTCGCAAAAGGTTCTGTTTTGTGGGGAGGAGATCGTTGCACGCTCCCCACCTTAACATTTTAACCACATTTAGGATCTTGATAGTCCAAATCATCTTCCAAATTGTGTTCCCGTTACTTTGTCCGGATCCCCCTCCTTCTCTCATAGATTGCACTTCCTTTTCCATATGATATGTGTGAAGAAATTCGTGGGCCTAACTCATCTCATAAAACCGGTCTTACAAGAAAAGGTTGCCCATTCTTAATAAACATGCCCAAGGTCTTGTCCACAGGTCATGTGTGACTATTTTCTCAACACCCTCCCTCACGTGCAGGCCGGTATTTTTCTTGGTCCTTGTCACGGGGTAAGTAGTGTGGGCCACATTTGTCCTGTGGTAGGCTCTAATACCATAAAGAAATTCATGGGCCTAACTCATCTCACAAAACCGGTCTTAAAAACCGGTCTTATAAGATAGGGTTGTCAATTCTTTATAAACATGCCCAAGGTCTTGTCCACAGGCAATGTGAGACTATTTTCTCAACACCCTCCCTCACGTGCAAGCCGGTATTTTTCTTGGTCTTTATCACAGGGTAAGTAGTGTGGGCCACATTTGTCCCGTGGTAAGCTCTGATACCATGAAGAAATTCGTAGGCTTAACTCATCTCATAAAACCGGTCTTAAAAATCGGTCTTATAAGAGAGGGTTGCACATTCTTTATAAACATGCCCAAGGTATCAGAGCCTACCACAGGATAAATGTGGCCCACACTACTTACCCCGTGACAAGGACCAAGAAAAATACCGGCCTGCACATGAGGGAGGGTGTTGAGAAAATAGTCTCACATTGCCTGTGGACAAGACCTTGGGCATGTTTATAAAGAATGGGCAACCCTCTCTTATAAGACCGGTTTTATGAGATGAGTTAAGCCTACGAATTTCTTCAATGTGCTTCTTAGCAAAAAAAACAACATTTGACGTACCCCTGCATATTAGTAAATTAATCTCTTGATAGGACCGGGCATAGAAGAATTTGAAAAATAATTCGAGCTTCCTCCTCAAGAAAGATCATGTTGATTAAATGGGTTTTCCACCACTGTGTCTTGATCAATGAGTTATTAGACCTTGCATCTTCTGCTAACACTCTTTGAGGAGATTGAACCAAAAAGGATTTTGGAGTTTGAAGCCATTTGTCCCCCCAAATCTGTATATCTCACCCATCACCCACACACCATATGAGCCATTTTTGAAAACATCACTAGCAGACACCAAGCTTCTCCAAGCAAAAGATGGTCTTTTACCCAAATTAGCATCCAAAATACTGGATTATGGATAATATTTGGATCTAAGAACTTGACCTGCCAATGAATTCGGATTTTGCAATAAACCCCACAATTGTTTTGCAAGAAGAGCTTTATTAAAACATACTAGATCTTGAAATCCCAAGCCTCTTTGGGCCTTCAAGAAACCCATACGCTACCAACTCATCTAACGAATTTTGGCATTATTTTCTTGGTGCGCCCACCAAAATTTTTGCATCGCCTCATTAATCTTTTTGCATAAACCACGTCAATAATTAATGACATGGCACAAATTAGGTTACTGTAGCCACATCAAAAAAGCACAATTTTTTTTTTTTTTGTAGTGTTAGTTGAAAGATATTCAATATTGTAATTGAGAATAGCCTAAACCGCTGCTTTTAAATGGATTTCCTCCTTTAGGAACTTAGCCTTCCAGCTGTTTAATCTATTCCACACCCTATCCCTAATACCTTTAAAAGCTTTAGCCCGCAACTTTCCTACAAGCATTGGGAGACCAAGATATTTTTCATACTGATTCGTGGTTTGGAAACCAGAAAGTTGAATGATTTCATTTCTTCATTCTATCCTTGTGTTTCTACTAAAGAAAAGTGACATTTTTTCCCTTATTAAGATTTTGAATAGTATGCAAAACCTCGACAACCTATTTATCTGGAAAAGTAAGCAGTGAGCCAAGATTTAGAATAAATTTGGATAAAATATTATTCTAGTTTCATGCGAGACACATGGTATGTTAATAAATAGACTGATTCTTCACAAATTTTAATGAAAGTTTTAACATTATTTTTTCCATTGTCTAAAAGCAAAGGCATATCAAGAGGGAAACAAACTTGACATCCTATTTATGGCAAAGTTAGCAGGAGCCGAGATTTAGAATATATTTAGATAAAAGATTATTCTAGTTTGATGCGAGACACATGGTATGTTCATAGCAGACTCATTCTTTATTTATTTTTTATTTTTTTAAAAAANAAGTTAGCAGGAGCCGAGATTTAGAATATATTTAGATAAAAGATTATTCTAGTTTGATGCGAGACACATGGTATGTTCATAGCAGACTCATTCTTTATTTTTTTTTTATTTTTTTTTAAAAAAGTAATGTTTTCCATTGCCTAAAAAGTAAAGGATCTTGCAAATCTTGTTGATGTGATCGATACCAACTGGCTAGAGAATTGAACCAAAATAAACAATGAGCTCTTATTCTTAAAAAGCAATTGCTTATTCTTAAAAAACTAATTAATAAAAGCTAATTAAAAAACTTATTCTTAAAAAACTAATTAAAAAACTTTTAATCAATTTATTCTTAAAAAACTTATTCTTAAAGCAATTGCTTTTGATCATACCAACTTATTCTTAAAAAACTAATTAATCAAAAGCAATTGCTTTTGAATCGAAGCGGCAGTAATTGCTATTATTCTAAAAATATTTGGTAACTTATAAAAATAAATAAAAAGATTTGGAGGTGGCGTGCCACCCCCATGGCCCATGGGGGGTAACTGACCACCCCCAAGGGGTCAAGTGGGGGTGGTTTTGACCACCCCCAATCCAGCCACCTCCTAACGTTTGGATTGGGGGTGGCAAGCCACCACACGACCTAAGGTCGGCCACCCCCATTTGGACCCTTGTGAGTGGTCAGCCACCCCCCAAATGGGGGTGGTTTGACCACCCCCTAACGGCTGGATTGGGGGTGGCAAGCCACCCCACGACCCAAGGTCAGCCACCTCCATTTGGGCCCTTGTGAGTGGTCAACCACCCTCCAGGGGTCGTGAGGTGGCTGAGCCACCCTATTGGCCACCCCCAAAATAGCCAAAGGGGTGGCTAAGGCCACTTCCAAATATATATTATTTTGATTTGAGTTCGGGCATTTTTGAAATTTATTAAAATACATGGGAATATTTTAGAAATTTAAGACAAAAAAAACACATGTGCCTAGCACATAACCAATTTTCGGTTAAATTTGATAGAAATTGTTAACAGATGGACCACATTGAGAAATTTTAAAACTTTGATAGGGTATATTTTAAAACTTGAAACATTTAATGTCAAATTGAAAATCGGCTCAAACTTTAATAAAGTCAAGTGTAATTTTTCGTACATTATATATTGGACCTATTTTGAAAAGACCATTTGTTGGAAATCTAATTTTTTTTTATTATAATATAGAAGTCCCTTTTTTTTCAAATAAACTTTATTGTAGCAATCATAGGTCGATGTTGGAAACTTGGAAGTCATTTCAAAGATTAATGGCATGGCAACTTTTCAAATAATAATGCAGTGGGATCACCAAAGATTTGAGTGGCTAAAGTTGTGTCACGATCGTATTGAAAAATTGCCCAAAAGCAATACTAGAATCCAGAAGGAGACATGATATTCTCTTTCTCTCACATCACATGCATCTTTCATCTATTTCTATTTATATATATATTAAGAGAAATGTTATTTATTTTTTATATATTTTGCAACTATCTTTTTTAAAATTTTCATTTGAATTCTATATGTTGAATAATAAATAAAAAAAGTATCAAAAAATAATAATAATAATAATAAATTAAAAAATATATAAATAAAGATAGACGAGAGATTGATGAGAGATGAAAGGACACCATGTCTCTTAAAACGTGGAAAGATACAATTTAGTAGAGATTAAAAAAAATGAAAAAAAAAAAAAAAAAACTATCACAAGAAAGAAAAGGAAAACTTAAAAAATATTGAAAAACTTTCGGTCACCTGTCGCTTTCTTTATTTAAAGTGTAGGATTTTGTTTGAGATTCTTAAAAGTGTCGTTAGAATTGAGAAATAAAGTAACTTTAATTAGATAATAGTGTAAATTAGATGTTTTGCACACTTGGAATAGAATACGCTTAAATTTGAAATATCAAAAAATAATATAACCCTTTACACTAATAATTTCCATTCTCTTAGCAAAATACCCATCGACAAAATCATGGACAAAACCACCAAAGTCATTGTTTTAGTTAGTTTTGGAGACTCTAATGTCAGAGACTCTGATGTCGAAGGCTTTGAGGTGAGCGGAAAGAAGAAACTTTTCCACTCTTCTTTTTCTAATCATTGGTACCTAAATACAATGAGAAATGGGTAGTTTTCTTTTTGTGCCAGGGCCAAATAGGTAATTATCTTTTTGGGGTAAGGCCAAATGGGTAGTTTTTTTGGAGGGAAAATTAGGGAGAGGCCACGGCCATCCTGTGTCCCTACTAAATCTGTCTCTACTTGTACTATATTATCCATGCATGTCAAAATCCTACATCATTTTCATCGAAATTGTGTATGAGAATGACTATTTTTGTTAGGAGTAATATCCTTCGTAGTTCTCAATTGATTGGAACTGGATTTCATTTAGTTAGTTATTTTTTAAGAGTATTTTTGTCATTTTACTTTTTAAAGTGATAAAAATATTCCTCAAATATAATTAACTGGATATTCTGCTATGGAGAAGATCTTGGTCTGCCCCCTAAATAGAAGATAATTAAGCTGGAGAATAAATTTGTATCCTCTCTATGGACACACTGCATTAATACATCAATTAATGTGATATTTAATAATCAGTACTCCCTTTAGTCTTTATGTATAGAATTCCACTCGAATACAAATATTTTATGGATATATTATAATAACTACAAAAGGAAACAATGTAAAGGTAAATAGGACTTTGGATCTCCCAAAAATCTTAACTTGAATCAATCTTCGTTTAGCTGCGTCTACGTTCATACGTGGCACGCACATAACGTTCGACTGATTGGCCTCTCTTTTGGCCGGTCCGTGCGTTTATTATGGATCTATCACCTTTTTCACACACGCAATTAAATATACTCCTTTCAGTCTTTATGTACAGGCAGCAATCTTTAACCTCTGCATACATTAATCCATCTTCATTTGTGCATCTGTGTGTGAATGAGAGAGAAAATGGAAGCAAAAGACACACAGGCAATCGTACAAGGCCAAGCCGAAATTTGGCAACAAATGTTCAGGTTTGTGGATTCTATGGCATTGAAATGTGTCGTGGAGCTCTGCATTGATGACATTATCCACTCTTATGGCGGCCTTATTACTTTGAGCCAAATAGCTTCTGGGATTGATTTTCCATCTCTTGATATCCCCTACTTCACACGTATCATGAGATTATTAGTCCGCAAAAACATCTTCACCGAACATCATCATTCAGTGGACGATGGTGGGAAGACACTCTACAAGTTGACAGAAAAGTCAAAATGGCTTTTGCATGATGTAGAGCTGAGCCTAGCGCCAATGGTGTTGATGGAGAATCATCTGTGGCTATTAGCACCGTGGCATTGCCTTGGCCAATGTGTCTAAGAAGGGGGCATTGCGTTCAACAAGGCCCATGGCTATAAGATTTGGGACTTCGCATTGAAAAATCATGAGTTCAACATTTTCAATAATGGCATGGCGTGTACGGCAAAGATTGTGATGAGGGGGATCTTGGTGGAATACAAAGATGGCTTTGGTTGCTTGGGATCATTGGTGGATGTTGGAGGTGGGGGACTGGAGAGTTGTTTGCTGAAATTGTTAAAACACATCCACACATCAAAGGTATTAACTTTGATCTGCCACATGTCAGCACAGCACCCCTGCACGAGGGGGTCTCCCATGTTGGAGGTGACATGTTTGACACCATCCCTAACGCGGATGCAATTTTCATGATGGTATGTATTTTTTTTTAATCCTTTTCCCTCTTTTTTCCACTATAATTGGTAATCTATTAGATCACAATCTACGACTATAAATATTATGGAAAATGCTCAGGTACTCGAATTTTACTACTACCTTCTTATAAACTTACATAGCAGTAGCAATATCCTACACAGCACTAAAACATTGTTTGGATTTGTTTGTCAGTGCAGTGGGTACTACACGATTGGAGTGACGAAAATTGCATAAAGATTTTGAAGAATTGCAGAAAAGCAATACAACAGAGGAGTGGAAAGGTTATTATTGTTGATATTATTCTTGAGAAAGATAGAAATGATCTGTTTGATGAGACTCGCTTGGCGTTCGATTTGTTGATGATGGCACACACTACTGGCGGAAACGAGAGAACTGAGCTAGAATGGAAGAAACAATTGAAGGAAGCAGGCTTCGGTCGCTACAAAATCATCAAAATTCCAGCTTTACAATCCATTATTGAGGCCTATCCCGACTGAGAGTGACACACAGTTGCTGTTGTGAAGTTGCCATCAGGACAACACATGGGTTGCTTGATGCCTGGTTTTGTTGTAAACAAATAAAATCAATAAACCGTATCAATTATGTAAAAATAATTTGCTTTATGACTATATAATTTTTTTAAAAGGACAATTGCCATAATTATAGCCAACTCTCTTGCAGTTGCCGGATTTTGCTATTATATATATATATATATATATATATATATATGAAATGTAAGTTGAAAAATTACAATTTCAAGTTCTAAATCATGCGTCTTCTTCTTCTTCTTCATTTTTAAAAAATAAAAAATAAAAAAAATTGAGATCTATGTTGATAAANTATATATATATATATATATATATATATATATATATGAAATGTAAGTTGAAAAATTACAATTTCAAGTTCTAAATCATGCGTCTTCTTCTTCTTCTTCATTTTTAAAAAATAAAAAATAAAAAAAATTGAGATCTATGTTGATAAACTATCGGTCAATTAGGGGTACAAAGCTCCATAGTTACAACACCATAGATACAATTTGAAATTTTTTTAATCTAAACTTTATCTATGACATCTGAATTAAATAGTCTATTTTGCGAGACTATACGCGGTTGAATTCGCACTCATTTGATATGTTCTATCCTCTACAGCCTCACTGCCATAAGCTCAATGTCTTCTACATCACAACAGTCAATCAAATGTTGGAAGTCCCACATTACTTGGGTATTAAGGAAATGGGATATTTATAAGGTTGAAGGAAAACCTCAACTCTTGAGTTAGCTTTTGAGTTGAGTTAGGCCTAAGACACATTTCTAACATGGTATCAGAGCTTGGTCTAATTGGTTGTGGCCCACCATCTCCCATTTGCTGCACGTGTTGGCTTGGATGTCATCCTGCTACACGTAAGGGGGCGTGTTGGAAGTCCCACATTGCTTGGGTATTAAGGAGATGAGTCATTTATAAGGTTAAAGGAAAACTTCAATTATTGAGCTAGCTTTTGAGTTGAGTTAGGCCCAAGACCCATTTCTAACATCAAAGAGGCAACTATGTGAGGAAAGGAGAGACCCGCATCAATACCTTTTTGTAGCTTCCGTGGCCCACAACTCCAAACATCTTGTGCGGCCGAACGACTCCAAATGATATGTTTCACAATCCGGGCCTCCCTTTCACATATAAGAAAGCTAGCATCATTAACCACCTCCCTTTGCAAAAGGTTCTGTTCTATGGGGTGGTGATCGTTGCACGCTCTCCACATTAACATTTTAACCGCATTTAGGATCTTCCAAATCAACTTCCAAATTGTGTTCCCATTGCTTTGTCCGAATCCCCCTCCTCCTCTCATAGATTGTGCTTCCTTTTCCATATGGTATGCACTTTTCAGCGAAAAAACAACATTTGACGTACCCCTGCATATTAGTAAATTAATCTCTTGATGGGACCGGGCATAGAAGAACTTGACAAATAATTCGAGCTTCCTCCTCAAGAAAGATTGTGTTGATTAAATGGGTTTTCCATGACTTTGTGTCTTGATCAATGAGTTCTAATACCCTTGCATCTTCTGCTAACACCTTTAGAGGAGATTGAACCAAAAAGGATTTTGGAGTTTGAAGCCATTTGTCCCCCATATATCTCAACCATCAGCTACACAACATATGAGCCATTTTTGAAAACATCACTAACGAACATCAAGCATCTCAAAGCAAACCACCAAGGGTGGTAGTTAAATGGTCTCAAAGGAATCCCCATGAGGTTGGGTATGCACTAGGTCCTGGGTTCGACTCCTGCAATAATAATCCCTTAACCTATTAGTGTTCACAATGCACCTTGAGTCTCATTGATGCCCTGGTGGGGCAGGTTTTAAGCTCTGGCTTAGTTGGTTTTGAGGGAGCGCCTACGGTTCACACCATCTAGGCCCCTCTTGAGTGGCACCCCGCGGGTTGGTGCTATTATGATGATCACGCCCAAGTAGGATAGCTATAATTGGCTTCTCCCTCCAACCTTTTTTAATTAAAAAAAAAAATCTCCAAGCAAAAGATGGTCTTTTACTCAAATTAGCATCCAAAATACTGGATTATGGATAATATTTGGATCTAAGAACTTGATTTGCCAATGAATTAGGATTTTGCAATAAACACCACAATTATTTTGCAAGAAGAGTTTTATTGAAACATACAAGATCTTGAAATCCCAAGCCTCCTTGGGCTTTCAAGAAACCCATACATTACCAGCTCATCTAATGAATTTTGGCATCATTTTCTTGGTGCCCCCCACCAAAATTTTTGCATCATCCCATTAATCTCCTTGCATAAACCAACTAGTAGCTGAAAGATACTCATACTGTAAGTGGGAATAGCCTGAACCACTACTTTTAAATGGATTTCCTTCCGTAGGAACTTAGCCTTCCAGCTGTTTAATATATTCCACACCCTATCCCTAATACCTTTAAAAGCTTTAGCCCGCGACTTTCCCACAAGCATTGGGAGACCAAGATATTTTTCATACTAATGCGTGGTTTGGAAACCAAAAGGTTGAATGATTTCATTTCTTCGTTCTATCCTTTTGTTTCTACTAAAGAAATGCGGCATTTTTTTCCTTATTAAGATTCTAACCAGATGCACTTTCATACTTTTCCAGCTGTCTCATTACTCTTCGCCATTCTACAAAATTTGCTTTACAGAATAATAAGTTATCATCCATAAAAAATAAGTGGCTAAGTCGGGGCCCATGTTTTGATGCCGGTACACTAGAAATGCTACCTCTTCTTTTAGCATGTTGGAGGAGAGAGCTTAGCACCTCCGCACAAATGAGGAAAAAATATAGGGATATAGGGTCCCCTTGCCGAATCCCTCGTGTTGGAAAAATTCTTCCTACTAGACTTCCATTTACCACAACAACATATCAAATGATTTTTCTTTTCTTTCTTTTTCTTTTTTTAAATTTTATTTTATGTCAATCCTTTTAGTTTGCATTATTATTTCTATTACTAAAAATCCCTAATTCACAAGTGGGTGTAACAAAGATGATTTAGTTCCTTATTCAATTAAAAAAAAAATGGGCATAAGAGTGATAGTGAGAGATCATGAAGGGCAAGTAATGTTTTACAAAACTCTATATTTCAGACCCCACAATAATGGAAGCCTAGGAAGTTTGGACACAAGTCACAAGTGGTATTTATTTCTATTACTAAAAATCTCTTATTCACAAGTGGGTGTAACAAAGATGATTTAGTTCCTTATTCAATTAAAAAAAAGGCCATAAGAGTGATAGTGAGAGATCATGAAGGGCAAGTAATGATTTACAAAACCCTATATTTCAGACCCCACAATAATGGAAGCCTAGGAAGTTTGGACACAAGTCACAAGTGGTATTCACTATTTAGTAGAGATTTAGTTTTACAATAGCTGGAGATGCATTACTAATAGTGCAGGCAGTGAGGAGGGGAGAAAAAAAGTTGGAGTTAGTAAAGACAACTGATTGAAGACACCAAAGTTGTTTTGAATAGTAATATGCAAAACCTCAACAACCTAATTATCTGGAAAAGTTAGCAGTGAGCCAAGATTTAGAATAAATTTGGATAAAATATTATTCTAGTTTCATGCGAGACACATGGTATGTTCATAAACAGGCTGATTCTTCACAAATTTTAATGAAAGTTTTGACTTTATTTTTTTTTTTAAAAAAAAGTAATCTTTTCCATTGTCTTAAAGCAAAGGCATAAAAAATAAAAATAATAATAAAAAAATTTTTTTTAAAAAAAAGCAAAGGCATATCAAGAGGGAAACAGACTCGACAACCTATTTATGACAAAGTTAGCAGGAGCCGAGATTTAGAATAAATTTAGATAAAAGATTATTCTAGTTTCATGCGAGACACATGGTATGTTCATATCAGACTGATTCTTCATAAATTTTAGGGTTAAATACTCTATTAGTTC